>JAODAC010006684.1:0-30085 GCA_027575185.1 Mimaenictus wilsoni
ACACGTCCCCTTTCTCTTCCATCGCAAATACACCTCTGATCGGAACCCGGTGCGTTCACCGCGCCATCAACCAGGGCCGCCGACTTTGGTTCGCGACAGTAACCATTTTGTCCCTGATAGTCCAAAACATACGCTGATGGAGTGCCCTGCCTGGACTGAGAATAGAGAAGTCCTGCGGCAAGCTACCGAACGCGAAATATGCCCGGAAATCCTTGGTGAAAAAATAATTACTAATCGAGTAGCGTGGGAAGCCCTGATGGAGTTTAGCAGAGGGGTACTATCGCGTAAGCATAGCGTGGAAACTGCTCTGGGAAGATAGAGCGGGGTGGCCTGACGTAATGGCATGGCGTACGCATGTACATATATGTGTTTATTTATTATTTATTTATTTATTGTAAATGTTATTGCTGTTACCTGAATTATTATGCCAATATAAGTATTTAAAAAAAGTCGTCAAATGTGGTATTAGATTTCGTAGAAGTTAATTCGAAAACCGAGTTTCGAATATCCGAATTTCTCAAAAACGAGTTTCATATGCTAACCGGGTTTTAGTCCGGGTTTTCACAGAATTTTTATGTGGAATATATCCTACTTTTAAAGAGAAATTTTATAAATATTAAAATTATAAAACATTGTTATATAATAAAATTAGCATTTCCTTTCTCTCAATTTCTATAAACTTACGATTTACGATCTAGTTTATTGAACCATATTCGTATTCGCCTACCTATAATTATCCATTATATATTCCTCGTTACAATTATGCGTTACTGCAGCGAACACTGCGCTGCATTTCTACGTCTATTATTACGACTATTGTTGAAAATAGAGTATAAAACGGAAGTGAATAGAAAGCGAAGTGCACTTATTGCAAATATGTATTTTGTATTTTTTGTATTCCGTATTTCGATGAAAAAGTTTGAAGTTCTTCCTATATACCTTCTCCCTAATAATAGTACTTCTTATGATTAGGTATGAATACAGAAAAATATATAATGTATAAAAAATGTATAAAAAAGGAAAATGTTTTATGGTTAGTTATTGTTAGTTGACCGTTAGTTATTGTTGATTTTTGTGTTGTAATAGAAGATTAACATAAACATATATCATCAGGTATGTACGAGTAATTATCATCAATCTTAATGAATTCATTGAGCTTTCGATGTGTTAACAATAGAAAATCCGATGGGCGCCTGTGATAAAAACCTTTATATATTTAAACATTTGCTTCAAATATTGTCAACAGACTTTTTATGTGAAATTAAGAAAACTTGAAATTTTAAGAAACAGTAAAAACATAATTTGTTGTAAATTTAGGAAGGCATTTTAAAAAATTACGATTTTTCGCTGAACTAAGAAATATAATTTAAAAATCTCAACAGAGAAGGAAAGAAGAAGAGTTGCTGTTTCATACAAGGTTATTTTTATATTTTTCAGACTTTTAAAAATGTCGTTATAGCACCTCAAAGTTGTCAAATTTTGAAAAAAATTCCAAAATACGTTTTGTAAAATTACTATTTTTCGCTGAACTAAGAAATATAATTAAAAGATCTGAACAGAGAAGGAAAGAAGAAGAGTTGCTGTTTCGTCCAAGGTTATCTGTATATTTTTCAGACTTCTAAAAATGTCGTTATAGCACCTCAAAGTTGGCAAACTTTGAAAAAAATTCCAAAATTCGTTTTGGAAAATTACGATTTTTGGCTAAAATAAAAAATATAATTAAAATTTATCAATAAAAAATGAAAAAAGAAGAGTTGTAGTTTCGTATATGATCTTCTTTAAAATTTTCAGACATCTAATAACAGCGCTATAGCTCCTCAAATCAAGAAAAAAATCAAGAGCACGTTTTTGAAAATCGACTTTTTTGGTTACAATTTGGACGGAATCCAGTCCAAATTGTGTTGTACTGAAGGTTCCGACATGACAAATTTCACTGTATAATAATTCACAATTGCCATCTATCATATGTATCAGATTACTCAACTTTCATTGTTTCAAAAGAATTGCAAAAAAAAACAAAAAGACGGAATTACTATAGCGTGAAAAACACAATATGCACTTAAAATTAGAAACGTATACCTCCTATGAAATATAATGCTATTTTTCAACATTTAACACATATATTATTTCATAATACCACCTCACTTTTAACAAAACATTCTTATACTTTTTTTTTAATTTTAAGAATAAAAACCATAAATTTTGATGAAAAAATACTGGATGAAAGCAAATAACCTTGCAATTAGGCTAAAATTGAGCTAACTACATTTAATTATAACTTTTACAAGGTGATTACAAATGTATTTTATCCTTTTATTTTATGGTATTTCGTAATTTAAATGAATTTTGATTGATATTTTTGCTGATTTAGATTGCGAAAACTTTACTGTACTACTGCATAACTATTGTGACTAGAACTTTTACTCTTACACGAAATTATTCATAATTAAAGGTATATAACATTGTTGTAAACATGGTAAAGCAAAGTAAAACAAACAGTAATTAGTAATGATCTGATTCGTTCACTTAATATGAGTTACATATGCAAACACATATGTAAACTTTGAGGAGATATAGCGTCCTTATTAGAAATCAAAAAAAAAATACTGGTGACCTTATACGAAACAGGAACTCTTCTTCTTTCATTCCCCGTTGAGAAATTTTAATTATATTCATTAGTTAAGTCAAAACACATAATATTACAAAAAGTGTTCCAAATTAAGACAAACATTTAAACTCATCAAAAGTTCAGATGAGTTCAGGTACTCTTCCATAGTGTGTCAAAAGAATTGCAAAAAAAATACATGCAAAAATACTACAATTTTAACAATAAAAATCATTAATTTTGATGGAAAAATACTCTGGATAAAAGCAAATAACCTTGCAAATAGGCCAAAATTAAGCTAACTACATAATTATAACTTTTACAAGGTTTAATGCAATTATCAAGGTATTTTATCGCTTTATTTTATGGTCTTTCGTAATTTAAATGAATTTTGATTGATATTTTTGTAGATTTAGATTTCGAAAACTTTACTGTACTTCTGCATAACTTCTGTAACTAGAACTTTTACTCTTAGACAAAATTATACATAATTAAAGGGATATAACTTGGTTGTAAAACATGGTAAAACAAAGTAAAACAAACAGTAATTAATAATGATCTGATTCGTTCACTTAATATATCCTTGTTAGAAGTCTAAAAAAATTACAAATGATCTTATACGAAACAGGAACTCTTCTTCTTTCATTCCGCGTTGAGAAATTTTAATTATATTCATTAGTTAAGTCAAAACACATAATGTTCCAAAACGTGTTTTTAAATATTTCCAAATTAAGAAAAACAATTAAACTCATCAAAAATTCAGTTAAGTGCAGGTGCTAACTAACCATCTGAATCATCAGCTAAATATATATGCAAAAATACCACAATTTTAACAATAAAAATCATTAATTTTGATGGAAAAATACTGGATAAAAGCAAATAACTTTGCAAATAGGCCAAAATTAAGCTAACTACATAATTATAACTTTTACAAGGTTTAATGTAGTTATCAAGGTATTTTATCGCTTTAGTTTATGGTATTTCGTAAGTGAAATGAATTTTGATTGATATTTTTGTAGATTTAGATTTCGAAAACTTTACTGTATAACTGCATAACTACTGTAACTAGAACTTTTACTCTTACACGAAACTATTCATAATTAAAGGTATATAACATTGTTGTAAAACATGGTAAAGCAAACAGTAATTAGTAATGATCTGATTCATTCACTTAAGTTACATATGTAAACTTTCAGGAGATGTAGCGTCCTTATTAGAAGTCTAAAAAAATTACAGATGATCTTATACGAAACAGGAACTCTTTCTTCTTTCATTCCGCGTTGAGAAATTTTAATTATATTCATTAGCTAAGTCAAAAAACATAATGTTCCAAAACGTGTTTTTGAATATTTCCAAGTTAAGAAAACAATTAAACTCATCAAAAACCATGAAACCATGAACATTTATAATTAATTGTAAACACTAAAAAATTAAATTACTTACTTTGGACATGATTATATAATATACAACTTCAATATATATTTATTTCTCTTCAAAAATCACTTCACTATCGTTTAATTGGAGAGCCCTTTATTTTTTTCAAACTTTAGACATTAATTATTTTTAAAACTTTAGTCTTCAGCACACAATTTAACGAAAATTACAAAACCACATTTCTCGATGTATTAACGATTCCTCAGTCATTTTGTCAAACCAAATTATGACTAATTATTAATGTCAGAGATTAATTCATTAAATTTGTTTGCTGTTAAACTCCTCGCTGTAACTTTTTGTTAGTTTTTGTAATAAGGTTAGTTAACAACTACACGACGTTCCTACTTCTATATTTGGGTAATTCTATTTAGTGGTTGAATGAATAATTAACGAAATGTGGTTTTCGATGTGAAGGGTCCCGCCGATGTGTACGACGCGGTGTCCAAGCGACAAGTGAAGTTGGGTGGAATTCAGGTGAGTTCAGGTACACTTTCATAGTGTGGCTTTGCAGCTTGGCGTTTTAACTAACCATCGCTGAAGCGTGACGCTTTCCTCCCCCAACTCTACACTAATCATATGCAAGCGTTCAACCAACGCTTTGTCCCTGTTTTTTTTTCTTCTCTTTTTGTTGGCCTTCCTGCTTTCTTCCTGTTTTCTTTTCTTTCCTTTTTTTAATGGAAATGCATTGGTGCATTTCTAGCAAAAAAGGATTCAGTGAGAAAATATGATTCAGTAAAAAAAAAAAAGAATTCAGTGAAAAAGAAACAGGATTCAGTGAAAAAAACTTGTTCTAGACAGCTTGAGTTACCTTAAAATGAAATACACAAAACAAAGACCACCCGAATGTGTTGAGATGTGACGGGACTTTTATACGTACTTTTCTCTACCACATGATTTTAGACGTTCCCAGCAGCGCCATCTGTCGTTTAATGTTTGAATCTAAAACTTTTTATAAATATCACCAAAGAAAAAAAACTATAATCTACGCATCTAACTCAGTGTTCTGTGACTTATATATCTTTCGGAACTACCATCAATGATTTAAGACGTTCAACAGCACCGCCATCTATGATGCAATGTTTGAACTGAACACATTTTTGCGAATAGCCGATAAAAGCACAAAGTATGTATGATCAGAACGCATAAAATATTAATTTATTCAATCAGGCTTAAAACTTTACATTATAAAAGAAAAAAATACTGAATTATACAAGGTTATCGGTCAATTATCTTACAACCATGGATGCCAGGCCGGGTCCATTCGACAGAGGTTATCGTGGTTGGTCGCAGCTGCTACTAATTGACTTACCTGAAAGCAAAAAAAGATAGATATCTAAAGGTGATGTTCATTTTAAATCCAATAATGATAACCCATAATATAGTAGTACCTTAACCAAACATATCCTATTTTAACTTGATATAATCGAACTTAACCTAACCTAATTTAATATAATAATAACTTAACTTATTTAAATTAGGTTAACTTAATCTAACTTATCCTAACCTAACATATCCTAACTTAATCCAAAATAACATAACTCAATCGAGCATAACCTAACTTAACATAACGTAACCTAACATATTCTAAGATAATCTAACCAAAGAAAACATAACCTCACCTAACCCTACCTAATTTACTAAAACTAACCAAACTTGTACCAAAATACTCCTGTGCTATCTAAACACATGTTAAACCAGCCAAAACCTGAACAAACCTCAGTTGTTTTCTCCTAGTTTTCCAGATTATATTATGGCTAATCTGAGAATCTATCGAAGTAATCTATAGAACCATTTACAATGTTGCACTTACCTTACTATCAACCCCATCAAAATGTGCCAAATTCGCCAACCGACCCGAGATCGCCGCCACAGCTTTATTCACCATATTAATCAACTGCTCATTCTCGCTGAGCTTGTCGTCCTTGCCAGTCTCCCCATCGTCGGGCTTCTTAATCCGCGACAACACCATCTCGTCCTTGAGAATCGGCTTCAGAATAGCAGCTACCTTGAAATTTGGATAGGCAAAGCATCTCGCAGCAGCAATCATCGCTGCCGTCAACGGGCCATTCACGCCAATACTCGACACGTACTCAATGATATTCGGCGTGAGTCTGAAGGGCACCGGCCGCGTCGTATCCAACTCTCCAGTACTGTCATCCACGTCAAACTTGAAATACGCCACATTCATCAGACCCGAGTCCTGATGCAGATACATCATATCCGGATTCAACCTCGTCAGGTGCAGCACATACTCGGCGAAACACGCCAGTGCCAGCTGGAGGGTGAACATCTTCCTGAACTGCCAGTAGTCAGTCGCTGACGGGAACGTGCTAATGGCCCACTGCTTCAGCAATGTCCGCGGCACCATATTTGTCTGAACAGTCTTCAGGATATCTCTGTACACCTGATGCGACGCTTTAATCCCCCGCGACTGAACCATCGCCAGACGTTCATAGTACATATTGATCGGGGCATCGTGCTCGATGTTCAGGACCTTCGCACATCCTTTTTTGTAGATATCAAGAAGCGAAAGGGAAGCAACATTGTCTTCGACTAACCTAATTTGTTGAGAAACGACAACGACGCGTGGCACAGTGTAATGTAGGAACCTCTTAGACGTTTCCTTTTGCTTTCCTAGATAATGGTTCATCATCCGGAGCAACTGCAGCACTCTCTCGACTCGCCTTGCATCGACCAATCCCAAATCGTTTACCACCAGATACGGGTAAATCTTCCCGTTATGTCCTCGAATATACAGCCTCCTCGCGCCTGTATTGTGCTTCTGCACAATATCAACCCTTGGCATAAACCTGGTAATCTTCACATAGTAGTGTGTATGTTTGGGAAGCAAAAACTCTCCAGGAAGTTCCACCTCGGCGGTTTTCAACGTAAAGTTGGAAAGGAACCTACACTTCTCCTCAATCAGGAACGACTGATTAAACATTTTGGCCCGATTCTCCAGTATCTTGATCCACTTCTTTAGTTTGAAGATCAACGTCCTCAGACGCAACGAACTAGCCTGACTAAAATCGAAATCTTTCGTAAACTCCGCCTTGATTTCCTTCAACCCCAGGTCAGGCTGTGTGGTTTCGGCACGTCTAGACAGACCTTCCGACGCTGTATTCGCTGACGCTACGTTCGTTGTCACTTTCTTCTCTACAGTAATCCCAAAAATCGAAACCAACTTCTTAACAAAACTGAGGATATGCGGAGTTATCTTAGCCTCGTTCACATTCTCCCTGTTTTCAAACGCAATCGCGTAGCACTTCGCCAAGCCGGGACGAAGTTGTCTTACCACCTCCTCAGGCCAATCCTCCCTGAACCGCTCAATCTGTTCAGCAATACCCTCGAGAGCACTCAAAACAGTCGTATGCAAATCCCTTTGCATTGTCATAATCTTCGAGCATCGGAACATGGGCGGCGGTGCTTTATACGTACTTTCTGTCGTCGTAGCCTGCGAGGGGTCCTGGCCATCTTCCTGTGAAGCCATCGACGCTGAAGTTGTCTTCCGAGCCGTCGCAGTCCTGAGGGTAAGATACAGTGTTCGAATCGGGAACCATACAGCCTGTGGGAACATTTTGCCAATCTGCAGAAAGATATTCAAGATGGCGTCCTCGTCAGACAGAACCAGACAGTTTAAAAGTTGTGGAGTCCAAGGTAGCCACAGTAACGGAGGTACTCCTGAGGCGTATTTATCCAGGGCCTTCATCAGGGAGCTTTCATCATCGTCATAGGTCAACAACCACAGAACCTTAGCAAGGTGCTTCCTAGCCTTAGACTCATTCTGATGTCTACACGCGTGCAAAAAGCAAGCGATGGCATTGACTCCATACTGAATCTGACGAGGATCTCGGGTGAAAACAGCCTCCAGATAGTCCCCGTACAAACCCCATACCTTGATAGACATATCATGGAGTTGTAGACCTGCCGAAAAGGACTTATTGGCTTCGTCCGACTTCCCAGAGAGATGATACAAGAGCCCTTTAAGGGCATAGAACTCTGCATTCCTTTCCTTGCTGAAGTACTCCACATTCACCTTGTTCAGAGTATCTAATCCTTCCTGGTATTCACACTTCGAGGTACTAGACGCCCCTTGCTGAAGGTAACACTTGATCTGCTGACGTATCTTCTGGAAACACTCACCAGCGGGCACTGAGGATATATTATATATCAAATTCAGACTATCCAGGCAGACTGTGGGGAGCTTATGCTTCCTGGCGATTTTCCCGAAATGAATCAGACTCTGCGCTAACGCATGCACGCCCAACATCGAATTCGGATGATGCCGATGCGTAATCGGATCCGTCTTTTCGTAATGTTTAATAATAAATTTATAATGGTGTTCTCTCCAGTTGAAGATGTCATTCCAATGACTCAAGTCGTCAGCAATGACAGGCAGTCGATTCCGCCACGTCTTCACGATGGCCTTCATGTCATGCAACGAATTCGTATGACCTTGTTGCAATCCTTTCCGTATCTGAAAAGCTTCCTGCAGTTCAGTAATCTGCTGAGCCGCCTGAAGGTAGGGCAGATGGATGTGGGAGACGATATGGGGAAGTCTACGCCATTCCTGAAGGCACATCTGCGACGCCATTTCCACATACCTCTCAGCATTCTTCAGTTGTTGCTTGTCTTCTGTGTTGCACACCCATAGATAACCATTATACAGGGTGACCTTCCACTGGAGTTCCTTGGGACAGGCATGTTCGAGCTGAGCGAGGGCCTCCTTCGTCGACTCCCAGTTCAGGTTCCGCCAAGAAGCTTCCAGAACGAGGTACGGGTCAAAGATACCATTCTTGGCGTACTCCAGAAGATAGTCCCACTGTTTCAGCTCCTTCGTGCAGCGTATCCAATGGTTGTTCCACATCAGGACTTCCCTCTGGGCATGATTAGGCACAGTATCGCCCATGATGGAATCCTGTTTATACCTCGCCATGGCATTTTCGTAAGCAGCCTGAGCCTGTTCAAAGAATCCATGTTGCTCGTAGGCTATCGCGATATTCGTTTCTTTGTAGTGGGCATGACGTTGCCACAGACCAGCCCACATGTCCTCTTCACAGAGCAGGGAGTACAACTCACCAAGATTATCGAGGACCTCTAGTTTCGGGTTCAGATCCGGTTCGAAGTCATACAGATTTCCTCCTCTTGGTGCGGGGTCATTCGCCATCTGCTCCAAGGTCAGGGCAATGCGATGCCATAGGTTGTGGCTCTTCGCAAGGTACTTGATCAGAGGTGAGGGTAGCTGAAGTGGTGGTTGACATCTGGACAAGCTTTCGATGAACGTATTAATCGCACTTGGGTGACAGTCTTTCTGAATGCTGTGAGCTCCAGAGGCGATAAAAGGCTGGATTTCTTGTCGCTGTTGGTCATCTAGAACCGACCAGAACTTTGGGAACATAGCTAGCCACACCTGCTCAGCAAGGGAGGTATCCATGTGGCACAGTTGGGCAGCAGCAACTAGGAATCTGTAAGACGTAGTGTCTCTCGAGTTCTCTATAAAATCATAGTGCTTGGTCACAGTCCGTCTGACATATTCAATTCTGCTCGCCGGTTTCTCATCCACTTGCATTGGTTCGGCCTGATTCGAGAACTCTGGGTTCAGATCAACCACCTCTTCCTTGAGATCTAGTTTTTCAAACAGATGGTCTGAGGTGGCAAGAGCGTTAGCGTAAACTTGTTCCCGTTTGATAGCGTCAACTTGGTTCAGTACGGACGTGATCGAGGGCAGAATGGAGGATTCATGGGACATTTGTATCTTTGCATCTGGAAAGAAGATAAAAAGGTATATTTTTGTTTGAGGGGAAAGTCGATCAGAGAAAATATCCTGTGGGGACAAACTATCTGTGAAAGATAAACTGAGGGAAAAGACTTTTTTGGTAGAATACTAAGAGAGAAAACCAGTGAAAAGTTCTGGGGGGAAAGAATTTTATGGAAAACAATCTAAGGGAAAAATCTTAAGTAAAAAGTGGAAACATACCTGGATTGGCTGTAACAAGAAGTAACTCGATACACTGCTTGATCCAGTAATGTGGCCCAATCGCCTCCCAGTTCTGCGAGGACGTAATATACAATAAACGGTCATGAAGACGACGCTGCATACTGTCATCAAAAACTTTGAAAAACTTTGCCCGGATATGCGGCTGCGTACACCGAAGACCACTAAGAAAAGCCGGCTCCAATTTCCCGGAAAGTTCAGTTTGCTTGAGTTGTTCGTCACTACACAGAACGAAAAATATAAATTACGTCTGAACGTGTTTTTAAATGAACCAACAGTGGTACACGCCCAAAACTCAATGTATTTATGCCAGAACAGACGTCTTAAGGCTAGACGTAAGTTCTAAGCAACAAAAAAATTACTACTCACGTGTAGACGTAATTAATTAACTCCAGGAACTGAGCGTTGAGATCATTATCATCCGGGAACCTCTTCTCCACGTAGTGCATTAACTTGACAAGCAGTATACTCTTCTCCCTCAAATTCGGAGCCTGAGACAGGGTGATGACATTCTTGTTCTTGATCCACTCCTCCATCATCTTCACGATGGCTTTCATGACTTTGATATCGGTGGTCTTCTCGATTAGATTGACGAGGATGTTGCCAATAAAGGTTTTGCGCATCTCCATCGACATTACCACCACACGAGTTTTGACCAAATCCAGGGAGAGTATGAGTAGCTCACTGGTAACTGTTCAGGAAAGACAAAAAAGATGTTATCAACTATGGGAAATATGCTTCTATACTATATTAAACATTTGATGCCCTTCCTTATCAGTAATTCACTTGGAACTATTCAGGAAACTCAAAAATGGACGAAAGTGGTTATCAACTTCCCGGGGGAACAAAAATTAGAAAATATAGAACTTACTCATCATAGTTTCGTTGTTAGTAGGCTGAAGATGTTCCTTGGCAATCTTTGTCAGGACCTTCATAAACGATGTGATCAACAGATCAATATAACTGTAATTATTCATACAAGCTGCCTTCAGGATCATAATGGTCCCATAAAGACTGCTCGTCGTCGCCTGGGTATTCTTCTCGTAGTTGTTCAGACCATCACTAATGACCTTCGCCACAGTCCCGTAAAGCACATCCAGCTCCTCGTGTCGCCCACTCAGGTTCGAGTTACTCCTCTCCGTCGGGAACAACTCCATCAATTTATGCAACAATGAATGCACTAACCTGATAATTTTGTTGTTATTCGAGCTCACACACGCACCAATCCCACGTTGCAGAGGTTTGAAATTCACCAGAATCTGATCCTTCTTCATGACACTCAACAGGAATGTCAACAACTCTAAACCTGTACAGATTGAGGCAATATTCGCATTGGGCTGATCCACATTCAGCAGAATCTTGTCAAAGAATCCCAGCTTGAGGTCAATCTGCTGTGGCCAGACCTCAGGCGTTAGAGCAATCTTCAAAACAGCAACGCACCGTCGGCTGAGCATCTCCGCAGGGGAACTTCCTGTGGGGAGCGCTGGAGTTTGAGCAGTCTGATCATTCACCTGACAGGCCAAGCGCAGTAAAAAGTTGAGGACCGTATCCGTCTGTATGCGTTCCAATGGTTTATTCACCTCCAGTTTAATGGCAACTGGAACATTTCCCTCGCCAATCGCTATCTTCTTATTGGGATCACCCTCAGTGGGATCTACAAGAGGGCGCTTACCACTTTCCACGTCAGAGTCGATTTCCTCTCGAATTCCATACAGTTCCCATTTGATAATCACCTCAGACAATTCCACAGCAAGCTTGCGATGTTCGAACGTTCCTGTGGGATTAAACCCGAGGCGTTGGATCGATGAAACCATATACTGAATAAGATTGTGTCTGACAGGGTAGTACACCTTGTAGTGCTTGACGACCAATTGTAGAATATGGAACAGTTGTTGCATGGAATGACCTTCATCGACGATAATCTTCTTCGTCCAGTGGGTCAACATCTTGTGGCCTTCCTCTAGCTTCAGAGGCACTGAAGGTGTCAGAATCTCCAGGGCTTGCCTGACGACATTGCGAGCTTCCAATCCGTGAGCTTTCAGCAGACTGTGGAAGACCTGCAGTACGATCTTCCGATGTATAGCAAACTTATCGATGATGTGGCTGAGTAACAAATGGCCATGGTAGCGAGTGGCAGCGTCTACACAGTTCTTAACAAGCAAACAGGGCCAGGCGAAGGTCATCAGACGTCGGAGCTTAAAGCTTTGTGCCTTGTTCATGATTTTATCGTGAATATGTGGTGAGGCTTGTTCGACCAACAGGCAGGAGCACTGCAAGAGTGCAATGCGGACGCAGTCGGCAAAAGGGAACGTGGTCTCGGGGTCGATCAGCTATTGACACAGGGTCATTAGGTTTGTTCGGAATCCTGAAAATTTGAACTTACCTTATTGATAAAGGCAGATACAATGTTTTCAGGGTTGTCCTGATAGGGTGAAGGCATTGTACCAATTAGTTTGTTACCCTCGCCCTTTTCAAAGCTGACAGCAAAACAGGGAATAATGACGAGTTGCAACACCTTGGTCTTGAGTTCCTGGGACATGGCGGGTGAGGTGAACTGGTCTACAAAGTGAAAGAAGGCCTGGCGTTTCCATTCCACGTCGTAGGTTTGTGCCACGGTGTTTTCCAAAAAGTCACGTAGAAACTTTGAAAAATATGAAAAGTTAAATAAGGAATAGACAAATGCTCTGAATAGACCCCCACAGAATGTTAAAATTCAGGGAACCACATTCCAAATCTGTCGAAGTCTCTCACAGGCGATAAAAAAACCTTTAAATGATTTAGGAAGTGAAATCTCCTTAGATTGCAGTTCACACACAAAAAAGACTTAATATATGTTCGTAAACTTATACTATAGAAATCTGTAAGAAATACTCAACTTCTCTGAAATCACCTTGAGAAGATCATATTCAGAGATAAAATGAGTTCCTAACCCCAGAAAACACTCATCAGGTTCTTCAAACCTACATAAATGTCTGATCAACTCTCTGAACAGCATCGCCACAGGCGAAAACTACGTCTGAATGACTAAAATTTTAGAAAATCACTCACCTGGAATTCCGGAATGAATCGATCACACAACGCTCTCAGAAGTTGAAACAGCAAATCAATCTTCGTCTTATGATGACAGAAATAATGCAGCAGAATCTTAACCAACATCTTTGGCTCCCTCCAATGTGTATACTCCAGCGTATCAACATTTTTATGCCGCGCTTGGTATTCGTCATTGCACCAAATCATCTTGAGAACCTTCACCAAATCGTGCATATTGCTCAGCCATCGTGTATCGTTCCTGATCAGCAAATACACAATCCGGATCGCCTGATACTGCATCTCGTTGCGTTCACCGGGCGTCATTTGCGCCATGTCGGCCGTCGGCGAAAGATTCGCCAACGCCAGCGTCACCAATCGGTCAACCATGTGCGACTGAATATAGTCCCGGAATGACTTCCCATCAGTATGCTTCAAAATGTACTCCAAATACCTCGAATACTGTTGATCCCTGATGTGCAGATCATCCACCAGGAGATTCAGCGTATCAATCGGATACCTTAGAAGGAACCGCATCAAAGGTTCCCTGAATGGTGAGCTGGCTTCGATCAACAACGCTGCCTCCGTTTGCAGAATGTGATGGCAGAGTGATTCGATGTACTTGGCCGACGCCGTTTGAGATTTATGGAAGAATGTCAGGATGGTGACGATTTTTTGTTCTTCATCAGATTTTTTCGTTACATCTGTTACTGCAGCTAGAAAAAATAATTTACATTTTTTGTGTCATGTTAGGACAAGGTGTATCAGATGGTTTTTAGGAGAGTACCGACAAAATTTACTTACTTCTAACCTGACTCTGAACAGTTTTCTGAATCTCCCCAAGCAGAGTAATCAACTTATTGCACAGCATATCATTGAAGACGTTCGGAAACAACTGTGTGAGAAACGACAACATCTTCAGATTGTTCAGGCTAACATTCTTAACATCCTGAAGTATCTTCATCAGAGGCCTCATGGTCTCATGAACCATCTCCATTTTAACCTGATAGCCAGCAATGAAACTCTTCATACATTCGAACGCAGTCTGTTGCAACTCAGGATTCGGTTTCTCCAGAGTATTATACAAAACTTTAAAGATATCCTTCCTGGTCTTATCCTCAAGATAGTGACAAGCGGCCAACACCCTCAGAGCACCCATTCTGAGGGGTGTAAAATTGGTAATACTCTTGTAGCAGAAGAGATTCATCAGTCTCCCATCATCAGTCTCACAGAGCGTAATCAAATCAGTGATAAACTGTTTGTGTTCCTTCGTCGCCATGTCGATGGTAAACAGACGCGGTTCCAACGTTGTACAGAACATATTTCCATCCATTAAACCCATTTGAGCAATGGCTGGTTGATGTTTGAGAAGGTGTTTCGTCGGCGGGACCATATCAGCCAAGGCGTTCCTGAAGGGCATCATAACGGCTGTCACAGTCGTCCTTTGTTTCTCGGCAAGCAGCCTGAGGGACGCCATCGACTGTTCCCTGACCATCGTGTGAGGACTAGTCACTTGCCTGACCAACTCCTGAGTGACTTTCATGAGAGCGTCGGTTTGGAGCTCTTCATCTGCCTCCTGCGCTGGCGTGACCAACACGATTATCATCTTCTCGAGATTGTTCTTAGCCTGATCCAAGGCACCACTTGATACTTCCCCTGTGAGGTCCATCATCACGAAAAGTAAGGCCTTCAGGAAGGTGAACATATGCTCGTAGACCCAGCCCAGAGCGCCGCGTTCAATCAGAAAGCCGATGGCATAACACCCACCGAGTTTAGCATACCACGCGCGCTCATAGCAAAGAGCGCACATCTTCTCAGCAATGTACTCCACCATTGGTAGGCGACAGGCCAAGTCCCTGGAACCCAACAAACCAGCCGCAGTATCCAGAATAATGACCAACGCTAGATGTCCGGGTTTGATCAGCTCTTTCTCCTCATGGCCCATAATGACAGCAAGGGCGTCAATCAGCACCAGCGGGTCTAAAGTCACTTGTTCATTGGACCTGGGAGACGTTGCAAATGCCCCACTCTGTTGCGCGACCGCCACCATCGTATAATGCCTGACAATATTCCCTAGTGTGCTGATCACAGTCGTCCGCAACTCCTTGATGGCCACAGCCACAAACATACCAATGAGGGCAGTCTTATGGGTCTCCCTCGCCTGTTTGTAGACACTTTTAAAGGCATCACCCTTCCTATGGGAGATATTCTTAACCTCTTGATAACTCGAATGCATGAAAAGATTCAGCAGCACCTTCTTGTCATCCTGCAGATCCAACGAAGCGGTGAGGTAACTCAATATCACTTCCCAGGCTTGCTTTCGGTAGAAAGAGTCTGTGTTGCTTTGCTTCAGAGCGTTAAAAGCAGTTTCGATCACTTTCTCTACAGGAAACTCGAGCGGTTGTTTCTGATCAGGGAACTCTGCCAAAATCGCTGGTGGATCGTAATCGCTCTGAACGTACTCTAATCGCTGGGGTTCAATCATCATCTTGCGATTACCCCCACCAAACTTCCCAAGGACCTTGAACGCCACCATCGCCACATGAACATGGTCGTGATTCCGTAGAGTTCTCCACAGAGCCTGCATGAGATCGGCCCGCACAGGCTGGATATGCTCGTAGAGAAAATCATGTTGAAGATTATCTACACACAGCTCTAACGTCCTCAGGCCTTGTGAAATAAGTACATGGGATCCATTTAGGGCACTTACAAGTGGGTCCATCAACATCGGAAGGTATGGCAACAATGAACTAAGTCTCACTGGCACAGTCAGACAGAGTTCCACAAACAAATCCTTCATATGTTGCTTATGAAGGCCACTCTGAAGACGGTTCAATCCTTCAAGGAGATTCGGCAGCAATGGCAGGAACTCTTGATAGAGCAAATCATGACTACCACCACCAATCGACCTGAAGAGTGCGCGAAGCAGCAGGAAATAGTTGAAAGGATCTTTAGCACTCATCGCCAACTCCATCGATCTGTTCACAATCTGATGCAGATGTGGGCGCAGCATTTTCTCATTCTCCTGTGGGAATAAACTCACAGAGCCGAAGACCAGTTTGAAGAGCTTCAGATACAGATTACTCCGCTCCTGATTCGACCCCATTTCCTTCATCCGTTCTAGAAGATACTCCACCAGAACGGTGGCGAAAATTGGGCTAGTAGTCGGATTCGCTAGCAAGGTATTCGGGACTGTCTGAAGTGTTGAGTTCTTGTACACCCTCTCAACGACGTACTCAATGGTAGTCGAGAAGATTTCATGGAAGGTCTGAGCATGCATCATTGAAAACACACTGCTAAAATGCTCTAATACCTCCTTTTCCTCCTTGTTCCTCGCACTTTGCTGCGTCATCCTCTGAGGGCCACTGATCTGAGGTCCTGCATTCAGAGTATAAATATCCAAAGCCTTCAACGCCCACTTTACAAGCCTAATAAAGACAAGAGTCTCATGTGGTTGAAACTGTTTGAGGCTAGGCTTACACGATGCTACTCCCCACGTAATAGTCTTTACACCACAGACTAAAGTCTTGACCAAGCTTCGATACTCCGTCACATTGTAGTTCGCAGGCTGCGGGAAACCAAACTTGGACTTTTCTTCCTTGGGTGGGACCAGTCCTTCGATACCCTCGATGCTTTTATCGATTTTTAAAGCTGCGGCATTACCTGTGGTGCTTCCCGTCAAGTTCCCTCCAGTAATATCTTCAGATTTAATTTGCGCATTGCCTCCTCCATTAGCTGTGGGTGTCACCCCACCAGAAGTAGGCGTCCCAGGCGCAGGAGTCTGAGGGTCAGGCTGTGATTGTCCTCCCCCGCCTGTGGGAACACTTGTCGTCGTATTCTTACACTTTTCCGTCATTTTCGGCAGTTGTATCTTGGCGATAGTCTTAAATTTGAGTACAAACACTTCGAGCATCCGCATGAGGAGACCCCGACCCTCAGTACTATTCTCGACCTCGACGCGTTTTTTGATGCACTCGACGAGGTTTAGCAGGAGTTTGCAGGACATTGTCTGGATTGTCGTAGCCAGGGAGTCGTCGTGGACGTTCTTACTAAAGAGATGCACTGCACGCGCAATGTCGGCAAGATTCAGTTGTTGTCGGACATGATGGACGAGGTCGGCGAGGGTGGAGTAGGCGAGAGGACGGAGGGATTCGTGTGTTGTCCATCCCCGACCTAGAAGGACTTCTTCGTCGAAAAGGCGTTCCATATAAGGGACAAATTCTAAATATTCATGACAGAAAAAACATTAGAAACTTAGAAAGCAATAAAACAAGAATAGAAAGAAAAACAAGAAAACCAGAAAGAAGCAAAAAAAAACGTGATTATTGCAAAAACAAGGGGAAAAAAGCAAGAAATCGCGAAAATGACAGGGAAAAAAGACAAAAAGCAAGAAAATAAGAAAATGGCCAGAAAAAAAGCAAGAAAAAAAGACAAAAAGCAAGAAAACAAGAAAAAAGCAAGAAAACAAGAAAAAAGCAAGAAAACAAGACAAAAGGCAAGAAAACAAAAAAAGCAAGAAAACAAGAAAAAACGCAAGAAAATGAGAAAGGGTAAGAAAAAAGGCAACAAAACAAGGAAAAATAGTAAGAAAACCAGAAAAAGACAAGAAAATATAAAAAATACCAGAAAAACAAACAAGAAAACTTACTATTTCGCAATTCCGTCGCCAAAATATGCCTCGATGCAATCAACAATTCCCTCCTCAGATGAGCCACCTCCATGGGGCACAACGTCAGCAACCCCAGCATCCCTTGCACCAACATCTTGCTATGACAAGACACGACCTCCTGGTAGATCTTGATAATATACGCAAGAAAGCTCAGTGATTTAATCTGAGCACCCATAAAATCGACGAAAATCTCCTTATTAAAAGTCTCCGACTGCCTCTGCACCGCCGAAGGCTGCAGGACAATCGTCTTCATAATCAACGGAATAAAATCACTGACGTCCTGATCCACAGACTGTTTATACAACTGATACATCAACACCACAATAATGGGCAACTCCTGAATGACTTTCAACGACAGCACAGCCTTCGGTATCAGGTTGTAACTCACAGCAGCACCTTCCTTATTCCTTATTTCAGTCTGAATCGTCGTTATCGTGAAGGTTTCCTTCAGTAAGTCGTCAATATTCAACTTGGTAAGATCCTTCACCTTGATCGGTTGACGTGGTTCGAATATTCGGTTCATATGAGATGGTAGGTCGGAGTAGATGGTTTTGACGAACTGCAGAAAGTGTTGGATGTCGTCGTTGAAGGCAGGCCGATACTGTTTATGCAGTTCGATGATGATTTTCAGGCAGACCAGCACGTTTTCCTCATTGTCGATCTCTAACAGTTTGAGGGTGAGGGAAAGCATTGGTTTCACGTAGGGTTTGAGGGATTCGTTTGGCGGCAGACGGTGGAGAATCTCCAGGATGAGTTTGCGTGCTTGTTGGATGTTGTATTCGGCGATGAAGTGCGGTTCGCCTTCTTGGAGGATTTTCAGGAAGATTTTCATCGAATGGTCGAGGAAGGTTGGGTAGAGGGATGATGACAAGATTTTCTGTGAAAAAATTTGGACCATTTTCATAATCACTATTTTTTCTTTTTAAAACTCTTTGTAGTAATATAATATTAATATTTCTTGCAAAAAAGCAACAGGCCATCGAAACTATATTTTAATTTTTTTTGTTATTTTAGTTATTTTTTATTTTAAGTTATTTTTGTTCATTCTTTTTTTTTCATCTTTTTGTTGTTGATGAAAATTTAAGTTCAAACTTTAATGCCCTATAATTTTTCATAATTGAAGTAAAATAATAGAATAAAGTGGCAAGTGTTCTCTGATTAATATATTTTTAGATGGTGAAAATAAATTTAAATAACCTTGATTAGTTTCGGAGATATTTGATGAAATATTAAGATTACATTTTTATGAAATTTCAAATTATTTCAAAGTTTAGGGCGCTGTAATTTTGAAGCTGATAAGAATAATCTTTTCAGATGTAAAGTAAAATATTCTTTAGTTTATGTATTTTTAGGTGGTGAAAGGAAATTTGAATTATCTTGATAAGTTTCGACGATATTTGATAAAATATAAAAATAGTGCATTGTAATGAAATTGAAAATTATTGCTAAGTTTGCGTCGCTGTAAAATTCAAGCTGTTAATAATAAAATTATCAAATATAAAGCAAAATGTTCTTTGTTTTATGTATTTTTTATGTTCTTTGTAATATGTTGAGAAGTAATTTGAAATATCTTAATTTGTTTGGGAAATATTTAATAAAATTTGGCATGTTACATTTTTGACGAAATTTGAAAAGGTCACGAAGTTATCTAAGCTATAAAATTTGAATGGATAACCCTAAAATTATCAGGTATAAAGTAAAATGTTCTAGGTTTGGTGAATTTTTGGACTATGAAAAGAACTTGTAATTATCTTGTTTAATTTAGGAGATATTTGAATTTTTATTCCTAAAATAGCTTGAAAATCGACTTACCTCTAAATTCTCGCTGATTTCCTGTGTCGCCTTCAACTTAATATCATCTTTGACAACAGGATCAATTAACATGTTCACGTAACTCCGGAATTTATTCATTTGGGTCATCTGTGCCGTTGTGGCATCCACTGCCGAAACTGGACCCATACTTGTAGAGGCCACTTGCATGTTGATGAAATCTAAACTTGGGTGTACGATAAAAACAATACGATTAGCCATAAAGCAATCAAACTTCCCTTATTCGATACTAAATTTAATCTACTTTCATTCCCTACTTAGAAATGTATACTACTTTAATTACTTTCAAAGATATGTCATAAAATATTGGACATTGACATTTTTTAACCTCTAAATTCCAAAAAAGTTTGAAACCCTATAAAAACGAAAGTAAACTATAAAATTTTATGGGATTATCTACAAAATGTACTTAATTTCCTCAGCTTTAAATTTTGAAATTAAGATATCTTCATTAGTTTATAGTTATACAAGAAAAACTAACGTTGTCCTTACAACGTTTCTAAAAAATGTTAAGGTCAAGTTTGAAGAATTATGAAATCTTTACTAATATCAATAAAATACAGAAATAAACTATATTATATTTCACAATTAATCTATGTTCTTTCTATAATACCTATTTATAGCTATTATTAATAGCTTAAAAGATATTCGGCAAAAACATGGGAAGAAAAAAGAATCGAAAACAATGTATCAAATCATTAAAAACAGTCTTTCTTAACTTCCTACTTAATAAATATATATCTTAACGATAGATAATAGTCAATTAAATATTATTCTAATAAAATTTCATGTTTAAACAGCTTGATACCGGATTTATGTTGAAAAACTATGTTTTAAGGTTATAAAAACAAAACTTACTTTTTCGGATGGATAAAAACAAAGATACTCTATTAATTATACACTATCTCATGGAAAACGTCTTTGAGAATACACTATCATCTTTAATTGTGCGTTTACAATCACTTTTATCAAATTATTTGCGATTTTTACGTTAATAACAAACAGTTTCAAGCGTTATTTACTATGGAATGTAACAGTGTAACGCCGTGTAGCGCGAGTGTGTACATTTTACATTTTTCAGTGCTGCCAATTGTTCTGTCTGGAAAATGTCCCTAGATTTAAATTGATGTATATATTTTAATTTATTTATTTCTATCAAAAAGTTGTTATATTTCTACAAAAGTATTGTTGTTAGCTGAAAATAAATTATGTTGTTGATTGATAAAGATATTTTTTATTTTATAAAAGTTTTTATTGATATACATTCAGTTACATTTTCCAATACTGCCAACATAAATATCTAGTGATATAATTCTACACATTTCTGGTTTTGAATACTCTCCTTGAAACAAACATCTCAGGTATTCAAAATATATCAATTTTTACGAGTATATTAAGCATAAACTACTCGTACTGAACTAATCACGAACATATAACATCCTAAAAATGTCAAAACTCTAAAACCTTCTAATAAACTAATAAAATACGTCCAAGATTATACCTAAATTTGAAAAATTTAAGAATCACAATCCTCCGATCATTTCAAAAGTTATTGCACAAAAACAACACAACTGACAAAAAGTACTTAAAAACGTGTTTAAGGAGAAAATTGAGAAAATCTTAGAGAAAAAGGGAAATATATCAATGCTGTACAATATATTTATTTGCATTATTCTTCGTGTTTCATAATTCAAACGGTAGTCGCACATACAACGCACAATTCGCAGAATTAAATACATTTTTAATTGCAACTCGTTAAGTCCATCAGAAATTACCTCCCAACTTTCACAAATTAAAAAAAGAAAAACAATCGTTATGTCCCAAACTCAAATCTGAATTTGTACTAAACACAGTCGATGATGATGCTTTGCACACTGCACTATATACAGGAATATCCTTAAAAATCGCGAAACAAATGATGTCCAAACACTATTTTTAATATAAAAATTGACGGAAAAAATTAAAATAAATTAACTCACGACAGGCAGAGCGCGAAAACTTCCTAGTGCCAAAAACCCAATAAAATTCGTAATTTGTAAAAGTTTCTCTTAAATTCTTAGCACAAGGTTTTTCCTTTATTCTTCGTAAAGTGTTTTTGTTTGTTGCTTTACTGCCAAACACTCACCACGTGTTTGGAATGAAAAATGAATTGGTTTACCGCCCGAGTTGGGCCAACATCAGTGGATATTTTGAATCAGGTGGGAGTATAGCCGCCTGAGGGACGCACTGCACGACACCGTCGTCGAACTGGACGCGATGGAGCACCTGCTCGGTTTCGGCGAGCAGTTGGCCGTCGAGCAGCTGGCCGTTGTGCTTGACAACGACGAAGCGCGGTTGTTGATTGCGGCCGGTGTGTGTGGTGTTGGGTAGTTGGAGATGATTAACCTCCGAGCTGGGTACGTCCAGAAGACAACCGCCGTCACGAAGGAGCAAGATGGTGCAGGTTGTGCCCTGCTCACTGCGTAAAATAACGCCTCGGCGATAGATGTCATCGGAGCGTTTAGCCCAGACTACTTTCAGATCCTGAAAATTCAACAAATTAGAAATAAAAAAGCTTATGGAAGCTTATAAATTACGAAATAATCGGAAAAATCTTTAAAATAAATTGTAAAATGCTCGATATTTTAGAAATTTTATAAGAAGTCTTTAAAATAGTTATGGATTCCTCAGTTATTTAATAAAATTCAAGTAGCAACCACGTGTTGACGTCTTTGCTTGCATGAATTTTGATACCTTATAAAATATTACTGAATACTTCTAGAATTTTTTAATAAACCATAATAGGTGTTAAATTTATTCTATTTTCTAGATATTATTTGAATTTATAATATACTAAAATTCTATACTAAAAAAATATACTAAAACCAAAGGGTTCTGAGGAACTAGTTAAAAATTATCAATATGTAAAAACTTACACTATGATGACTCGAAGCAGCAGACATCTTTGGATCGTTTGAAGTCAACATTTGTTTATTGTTCTTTAAACAATCCTCTAAAACAATCCGCAGTTCTGGAGCGTTAACGACGCTTAGTTGTCCTTCGGTGACGATTGGTTCCAACTTAATAGGATGATCGACTAATTCGGTCTGAAGTTATTGAAAAATGGTTAAACATGCACAAAAACGATGACATTGATAAAATAAATAGGGATATATGATAAGTGAATAAATGTGGTAAACTTGTAGCAGTGCCCGCTAAGTTTTTGATATAACCTTGAGATAGAGAGAGAATTAGTGAGAGGAGTGAGAGGGGGGAAAGTTTGGAGACAGAGAGGAAGCAAATGATGAATGACAATGAGGAAAATAAAACTATTTAAAAAAGAAAAGAATAACAATAAAAATATACAAGAAAAATAAAATAGTAAAAAAGTCAAATATTCGAAAGAAATGTAAAAGTCAAAAGATGTCAAAAATAAACAAGTCTTAAAAAAATGAAGACAACCACAAAAACAGACATGATGAATATCTTATTGTCTTTTTTTGTCTTCTTAAAATAAGACTAAATAAAATTAAGGTAAATAAACTAACCTTAATCTCACTAGTATTCAAAAGCTCGTGGTCGACATGTGATGAACCCGTAGGGGCGTATATCAACGATTCGAGCATGTAAACGCCGCCGCCCTTCTCCGCCTCGGCGTCGACGCACGCAGCGAATGCCTCAGCGCCGCCGCCCCACGCGATGCCATCCATCTCGTACGCCGGTGCCGCCGCCTCGATAGTCTGCACGACCACCTTGCGCTCCTCCTCCACGCCGTTACCACCGTTGCTGCTACCCATCGCAGCGCCCGAAAACATCGGTTCCAATTTAATGGCAGCTGCGGCGGCGGCCGCAGCTGCTGCCTGTTGTTTCTTCGACGGACGGCGACGTCCACCGCCTGACGTTCCCCCCTTCTTGCGACTACCACCACCAGTGCTACCACTAGTACTATTACCACTAGCGTTGAGTGGTGGTGGCGTGGCGCCCGCCTCGACGCCGCCGGCGCCAGCGGCTAGGGACGCGCGCGTCACTTCCGCCTGCTCTTCATAGAACTGGCGTCGCAGAAGTCGCTCCGCCTGCTGGGCGTGCCGAATCTGCTCCAGTTGCTGGTCGGAGAGCTGCGAGGCGAGTATGCTGTTGTTGCCGTTGCGATTACGCAGGACGAACGGTCCTCCGCCGGTGGGTGGCGTGCCACTGCTGGCGGATGTGGGTGAGTCTGTTGTGGTAGTAGCGGCAGTGGCGGAGGCGGGGCTATCGGCGTGGGCGGCTGCCGAAAGGGGCGTGGTGATGGCATCGCAGTGTTGCTGGAGTTGTTGTGGTGATGATTGTTGCTGCTGTGGCTGAAGATGCGACGATACTGCATCGGGGAGTGGTTGAACACAATTCAGAGTAGCTCCGATAAGCGGAGGCGATAAAAGGGGAGTGTTTTGGGCGGAGTTCTGAGGGGAGTCAAATGCAGAGAGCTGAGTGGAATTATGAGCAGAGTTGGGGGAGGCGAAGGAAGGCGATCCAGATTTGTTCAAAAGGGAGGAATTAAAACTTGAATGGGCGTGGTGTATACGTACATTCGACACGAGGGGCGTGTCCGCCGCCAGGACCGACGTCTGCACATAGCCATCAGCTGCACCGTCGCTCCGCTTCGGTATACGCGCCATCTTCATAGTGGGCGTCACACAACCACTGGTTCCACCTACCTTCGGATTCAGCAGCGGCATCTCCTCCGATTGTCGCTTGGGCGTCGTCGGCTCCTGTTTACACAACACCGGCATCGTTGGCAGCAGATTCGGGCAGTCCTTTACGCTCAACACCGTAATATCCTTCACGTTCTTCGGATTCGCCGACTTGCGCGATTTTTTACGCGCCGCCTCCCCATCCTTATCCTTCTCGCCGCCCACGCCAATGAAATTCAAGTACGCACTCGCATAACTATCGTTCGTACAATACGCTGAAGCAGCTGAGCTCTGAGCATTCGGCAAATGTGTTGTTTGCGTTACTGTGTGATGCGTCTGCGCAGTATACCCATCCTCTGTCTTCACCTTCAGCAGCGTCTCGTGCTCCAACTCCGCCTCTTTAATAATCGCATCGATCGACGCCGTATCCTCCTCAGCAGGCTCCTCTTTTTTCACAAGCCCCACGCCCATCATCATCACCTGATGTGTGGTGGCAACCGGTGGGCGGAGAATGGGCGGCGCTATAATCGCACCGACGGCCGCCTTCTTAGCTGGCGTTAGAGGCGGCGCGATGATGGGTCCACAAACTTTCTTCGGCTCAGACTGCCCACTGCCACTGGTGGACGCCGCGAAAATCGACGCCTTCGCCAATGCTTCGGGTGCCAACTCTGCTACGGCAGCCGGCGGCGGTTTCTTAGTACGTTTACGCGCTTCGCCCGCCGGCTTCTTATCCTTTCTGCGCTTGCTTTTCTTGCGGTGCGAGTTTACCTTGTAGCCAGCATCATAAACGGTGGCGTCTTCAATCTCTATCTCGCCAGCTTTCAGCCAAATGTCTTCGAGAACTTCCATTTGTTCCTCGTCGGGTACGGCATGCTCCTCGGCAGCAGCCATGTCTTCTTCTATGATTTGTCGTTGAAGTTCAGCGGGGAATTCCATTAAGGAAAGGTTCCTGAATTAAAAGGTTATAGGAAATATAATATAACTATTCTTCAACATGGTGGTGTATGGATCAACTTAATGATGTTGACTTTAATATAATGATAATTTGACTTACATATTATTGAAATTCTTTCCTTTGCGTCCTGGTTTCTTCGGCATCGTAAACTGGCTGGGCAACTCGGGGTTGTTCTTGTTACAGAGAATATCGTGGGCATTCGGATGTGGTGCTGCCACTAATCGATTCGGCTCTTCCGGATGTGGGCCAATATCACAGCCCTGCAGCCACTTCTCGTATCTGAAAAATTATGAAGCATTAAAAACATCTCAAAAACTACAATTTCTAATCTAGAAAATGAATCACATCACATTAACGAACTATACTAAAAAGTGATAAAGATTCGGTTACTTTACTCACTTGTCAGGTTGAAAACGCTTAACAAACGTGTCCATCGAGATCTTTACCATATCCTTAGAGCAGGTGCATTGCGAGGCGCGTTTACCGTATTCGACCCACCGGGGGGCGGCGAAATTCGTGCTCTCAGCACAGTTGAATCCATGGTTAAAACCGGCGTGATAGCCGTACGGGAATGTGATCATAATTTCACCCTCTTCTTGCGTTATCTATTCATAATTAAACAAGATTATTGGAAACTAACAATCGTTTGAAGTTGCAGGTTTACCTTATTATATGGAATGGAATATTGCTTCAAAACCTGCGGGCTGATGAGCGTCATCTTGTGTCGCAGAAACGCCTGGCAAGATTGGTAGTTCGACTGAAAGAACCCATTCGCCAGACGCTCCAGCCGCCGTCCATGCTCCGGTGGGATGGCATACCACGTCTTGGGCGCACCAAAATGCAAATAGTTGATGCTATACAGGTCCATATCTTCGGTATGCCATGCGAACGTCGTTTTCCACATCCCAAAGTACAGATACGCAGTATTGACGCCTTCAATCGAGATGCCATAGTCTTCATTGACGAGATCCAATATCGTTCCAAGTTTGTTAATATTCCATTCCTTAAAAAAATCAACAAAAATTAAATAACATCAGGAAATGAATGCAAAATTAATAGAAACAACCTAAAATATTAATCCTTCATAACTAAAACTTATTTTGTGTACTTTAATGCAAATTAACTTTAAGAAAGGAAAGTATTTAAAAGTATTTTAATATTTAAAAAGTTAATGATTAAACTGAAAATTAAAAAATAGGAAATTATAACCTCTCAAAACTGATTAAACTGATATCACTAGAAATGAGGATGAAACTAGAATCAAGTATTTTAGTGTATCGGAACCTGAAAACTCTACTATTAAACGAGTGAATCGTTACTTAACCTCAAAATTATAACTACAATTTAGCCTAACTTCTGCCTAAGACAATATTACCCACACAGTCAGTTATTGTTTATCATAACCTCCCAGCAGTATTCAAACTAATAAAAAGCAAACAAACTAACCTTTCTCAACTATTGATGATTAAACAAATGAATCATACACTAACCTCAACAATAAACGTTTGAACAAGTGAAACCGTCATTGGAAAAAAAAACAAAGGAAAACATTCAACAGGCACAGAATATTTCATAATAGATCGTGAAATAAAAAACTTACATTAACATCGTCATCGGTGAGTGTACCACTAACATCAGCACCATAAATCGGCGCCACGTAAGTGATATTCTTCCAGTAACGCCTCTCCAGGTCCTCATAGTCAAAATGCCTCGGCGTTTTGTACTTGATCGAGTGTGCCAGGTCACTATACTGCTTGACAGTCATCGATTTCTTCTGGATGTTGATCTGTTGATACAGGCCTTGCTTGCCGGTAACCACCTGGCAGATCGGTGCCGGTATTTGTATCTTCAAATCATCTAAGTCATAGCCTGCCTTCCTAGGCACCCACTGACTTGGTGGTATCACCTACAAAATATACACAAATCACAGAAATTCCTCAAAACAAAAGAATGAATCTTATCAAAGGCGTTAAACTACCTTAGCTAGTCCTGCTTTATGCGCACCCATGCTCTCCATATACTCGATGTACTTGGAGAAATCCTGAAATTCCTCCCAGGTTGGGCGAAACACCATAATCCTAAAAAAGTGGACTAGGTAAATACTGATTTTTCGCGGTGGAAACTTGCAAGGCGTGCGAAATAATTTTTAATAACTCACCTGGGTTTACTCTCGGAGGTTTTCCCAGCCATTTTTCCGGCGTTGCGTTCGCGTTTCGTGCACTTATCGGCGAAAATCACGATGCTAAACACAGACGGCGGCGGCCATTGATGTTGACATAAACATCACGTAAGCGAGTGGTGACACTTTGCACGCTTGTAATTCGCGTGAAGGGATGGCGATCGCGGTGACACTGTAATCCTCACCTTCACAAGGTGTTTCCGTAGGTGTTTGGGGTTACTTTCGTGGGTTTAGCGCGTCGGTTTTGGGACTATGAGTGTAAAACGTGCGTGTTTGCTGGATGCGGTCGCACTCGCGGCGGCCATTTGTATGTCACGAACGTGCAACTAGGGGGCGAAACAATACGACACATTGCGGACGATGCCGAAGTAGTTTCCCACTAGATGGCTAGGTAACACTGGAAACAGTCTGGCCAACTGATGTATAGAAAATGTAATAGATATACCGAGTGTTTTAGAAATCATCATTTATATTTAATTTGTTAGAATTATTCACGTTTTTTTTAATTATAATTCAATATTTTTGATTTAGTAGGAAAACAAAGGGCGTTTTTGTACAAAATATTTCAATTCTACAAAAGGTAAATTAAACATAAAAACGGTTTTGCCAACTATTGTGTAGAAAGTGTAACAAATATACTGAGTGTTTCCAGGAATCATCATTATAATTTTAGTTTTTAGAATTGGTCACTTTTTAAATTATATTTCATTATTTTTGATTACGTAGGAAACCACAGAGTGTTTTGGTACAAAGTGTTTTACGAAATTCTGCAAAAAAGTAAATTAAACAACATAGAAACCCGTTTTGCCAACTGTTGTATAGAAAGTGACACATATACACTGAGTGTCATAAGAAGTTTTTAAATTCTCTTTTTCCCATCATTTAATGGTTTTCTTAGAATACATTTTTTTATTGAGTAGGCCATTTTTATACAGGGTGCTTCACGAAATTCAATAAAATAAGTTTAAAACTATAAAAAAGAATTCAAAAACCTTGAAACTCGTTTTTCTAAGTATTCTGTAGATAATACTATACTGAATGATGCGAGAATAATCATTTCAAATATTTTTGGAATATTTCATTTTTTATTCGTTATTGTTTCTCTTAGTTTAAATCATCATTATTTGATTATGTATAGTAATTTACATTTTATACAGGGTGTTTCGCGATGTCCAATATAAAATAGTTAAAAAATTATAAGAGACTATAAATAGGAATACATCTAACCGGTGCGTAGAAAACGTAACATATATTCTGAGTGTTGCAATAATAAACATTAAAAATATTGTTGGAATATTTCACATTTGTTCATTAATTATTATATTTCGTAGAATAAATCAGAATGATTTGATTAAATATAGTAATGTTCATTAATTCAGTGTGTTCTGATTATGTCTAGTCATTTTGATTTTTACACAGGTGTGTCTTTACACAGGGCGTTTCACGAAAGTCACAAAAATTTAAAATGTAAAAAATAACTAAAAACTCAAAATTTGGTTCTATTGTCGTTCTATTGTCGTTTTTATTTCTACTCTGACAATGAGTGCTCTCATACAGGGTGTTTCACGACATTAACAAACATTTAAAAATGAAAAATTGTAAACTCAAATTTGGTCAGTTTGTGAATTTTACGTGCACTTAAATCAAATAGCTTAACTCATTTACGACGTAATCGAAAGTTACTTAAAGGTAAAACACAAGGAAAGAGAATCTGCGCCGATGAAATCATTTGAGGTTAGCATGAGAAAAGCAAATTTAAGTCACTTTCATCTAAGAGATTAAAGTGCAGCCGAGTGCAAGGAACTCTCCTGTGAATAGTTGGCGGCGATTCGCCGTTACTTTGCTGCCAGAAGTGACTCAAACTTTCATTTTCTTTCCGTTTCCTTACTGCAATTCACCTTCCGCGAAACGTCTCTCTCCAACCTGCTTCGTTCGACTTGCTGTCTGCCTTTGTTGAATATTAAGCAATATAACTTAAGTTGTTTCGCGTGTTTGTTGTTTCATAGTCGTAGTGAATTATTGGTTGAAATTGTTCGCGATGCTTCCGCGTAGATAGTGAAATTTAAATGTTATTTGCATATATCTTACAGATAGATAGTCGGCGATAAATTACACTCACAAGGAGAGTGTTTCAATTGTCCAACACCAAATCGAATGAAACTTTTTGTACGTGTAGTACATGTATAGAAATAATTTGTGTTAACGGGATTTTATGCCGTTTTGAGCCGTTTGCCTAAAAACAATTTTCAAAGGTTGGTCACAAATAAGTCATGCTATTTATTGCTTTAACAGCACGCTTAGACGTATCGGTTTCGTGATGCATTCGCTAGAGTTGCCTTCATAGTTGCTGAAAGGCTAGCGCAATACCAACTTCACCAAATTGATTTTTTTTTAAGTTGGAAAATCAAAATCAACGAGGCTAAGCTGGAAGCAATAATTTTCACAAAAAGGACTACACAGAATAAGGTTCTCCTGCCAACCAAAATCAATAATAAACCGATTAAGGAAACCCTGAAGATAAAATACCTCGGTGCCTTTCTAGACAGGGGACTTACATACAAGGACCATGTTAACAACACTATTCGGAAAGTCCACAACTCCATTCGGTCCCTTTACCCAATCCTTGCCCGTAATAACGCGCTAACAATAAAGAACAGGAAACTTGTATACTGTTGCGAACCAAAAAACTCAGCTCTGCAAGGTACCACTGACAAAGTCTGATTCCTTGGCTCGTCCCAAAAGAAT
>JAODAC010006695.1:0-30078 GCA_027575185.1 Mimaenictus wilsoni
GGTTGAGGTTAGGTTGAGGTTAGGTTGAGGTTAGGTTGAGGTTAGGTTGAGGTTAGGTTGAGGTTAGGTTGAGGTTAAATTGAGGTTAGGTTGACGTTAGGTTGAGGTTAGGTTGAGGTTAGGTTGAGGTTATGTTGAGGTTAGGTTCAGGTTAGATTGAGGTTAGGTTGAGGTAAGGTTGAGGTTAAGTTGAGGTTAGGTTGAGGTTAGGTTGAGGTTAGGTTGAGATTAGGTTGAGGTTAGGTTGAAGATAGGATAGGGCAGGTTAGACTAGATTAGGTTATGCATTCTAAAATCTTACTTCAAGTAAATATTACAATATAAGTCCTACAAGATAAGGTGTTACAATATAGTAAGTTTACTTACCTTTTTCGGGCATCTTCAGCAATCGCTCCCTCTCGACATGCTCGTCAGTTAAAATGAGGTTGCGTGCGAGAAAAGTACGGGATGCTGCTACTACTGCTGCTACCACTGATGCTGGATGAGTATTCCTGACTGTGCTATTATTATAATTGAGTCATTTCCATGCATGCGACATAAAAGCGGAGCTAGCACGCGCGCGCCCAATGAAAATCAACGACTGTGGTGAGGTTAAAACTGGCGCGCCGCGACTTTTGAGGTTATGCAAAGACGGCAGCCGCAACTCCCAAGTCTAATCAACGTCAAAAACCGCCGAGGTATTAAACTTATGAAAGTTATTAATTATAAATATTCCGTATAACGTTGGAGACATCATATAATTTACTCAGCATGTATTTAGAAAATTTAAAACATAAATTAAATTTTAAAAAGATAAATTATAAAAATAAGATTAAGTCTGATCAAAATAGCTAATAAGGGGTAGTCGACCCCCCAGATTTGCATAAAAATGGTTATGTTATTTTTATCAATGTTATTTCGCATTACAAATGTATTAATAAAATCAGTTTAGCTTAAAATCCATAAGGTTAAAATCGAAATAACAATATATCATATTTATTAAACATTTAATCAACATATCTAATAATAAACTTAAAATAATTAAATAACATATAATAAACTTAAGATTAATGTATAACAATCTGACTCACCAAATTTCCTATTAAATATTAAATATCAAATTTCAAATATGAAATTTCAAATATTAATGGCAGTATTAATATAATTCTTAGGAATTAAGTTCCTACGAATAAAATGTCTTTTTTATTTCATTTAATTCGTTTATCCCACTTTATCTTCTTTATCTCTCGATACTATAGTCTCGCTGTCGTTTTTTCTTGCAGTTACAGATGTACTTTAGTGTGCTTACCGTCGTGCGGAACTTGTGTATCACTTCCTCCTGCATGAGATTGAAGCACATCGCAATAAGAGCCATGCCCAACATCAGGTACATTGAGCAGAAGATGAAGCTCAGCTCGATGTCGAAGCCCTCGCCGGAGGAGAAAATGTTGTCGCCAGGTACCAAATCGCCAAAGCCGATCGTCGACAGCGAAATGAAGCAGAAGTAGGAGCCGTTAAGCAGGTCCCAGCTTTCGTATTTCGCGAACAACAAAGCTCCACCCACTATATATCTATGAGTATAAGAATATACTTTTTTATATATAAATGTAGTAATTGAAGGATTTAGAGGTTACTCAAGAGGATATATTAAAGAAAACATATAAATTCTAATACGTTGTAATTTCGTATTATATATCATAAATAAAAAGAGTCGAGTGCTCTTTTGATCACCAATAATCCTGATACAAAACGACCTATCTCTCGAGTTGAAATAATAAATGCACCCACGAAAAATTAAAGAAAAGTTAAAATGGAATTATTAGTTTTTTAGCTACAGTCCCTGGAATTTGGCTTATATTCACAAAAAAAAATCTTACCCAACCATCATTGTCAAACAAATGGTAATCGGAACAGTAATAGTCTGACTGTCAAATGTCTCCTCAGAATCAGCATCCGCACTGCTAAGCGATATTTTCTCAGGAGTTCTGAAGTTTTCCCTTCGTATTCTATTAAATTCCTGTAATATACAAAAACTATAATCGACAAAAATTCAAGAAAATGAAACAAAGAGGGTTTATGCATCTATATCGCGGTTATAACATGTTGTAGTATTCGTGACATGAAACTTTCTGCAATAATTTATACATGAAATGAAAGAGCAACCTATCCTATTCTAATCTAGAGTCCTTTTATTACGAATTAATCGAAAACGAGATGAATCAAAAGTAAGTGTTTCTGCATGATTTCTAGACATTCGTCAACGGAATTCTTGATTCACGACGGGTTTGCCGAACGAATTTCATCGGGCTGTACGTAAAATATCCTCTAACATTCTTTACACTCTCTTAACTTACACAAAGCTTCTCTGTATTCTTCCCTTTGCAATGACGTCTTTGCAAAAGCGCTAGAAAGTGATTGTTTACAGAAAAAGAGAGTTGTGAACCAAAAGCTTTCTTTGTTTCGTAGTTTTTTAAAATTAGAAAGATAGAAAGAAAGCTTCTAGAAAAAAACAGTAGAGTAAACATACAGGTTAAACTGTTTGAATTGCTTTTGCATTTCATGTATTATTCATTATTTCAAGTTTCTTGTAATAGAAATTACAAAGCTTTAAAACCTCGATATTCGTTTATAAACTCTTGACACGTTTTTTCCAGTGACATAAATTCATAATTTCTGTAATTTTGTTTAAATAAAACCTAAATACTTCCAGGAAAAACGAATTAGAAAATATGCAGCTTTTTCCTCGAAGTCTCAAATCCCTTAAACAGCTTTTCTATAATATTTAATAAGTGTGAAACATTACATTAGGAAACTAAATGATGACAAATTGAGAAAAGCTAGAATGCGATAATAAAATAATCACTAAATGTATATTTTTTCCTCAGATAAATCCTTGTCGCTTTTCCTCCCTTCGTCCTCTTGCCTACCTTGCCTCCTGTGTCTCTCTGTGCTCCCTCACCGCCTGCCTCCCTTGACTCCCACACCTCTCTCACACCTACCCCGCGTCGCGCCGCCGTCATTCGCAAACGCGCTCGTGTTTCCCAAAAACTCGGAAAAACAGCCAGCCTTGTGGATGGTTGATGTGGCCGTGGATTTATTACCGCCAACATTTTCAATATTCCGCCTCGTGATCGCGTAATACGATTGCAAATGTCATAAAAAGCGCGCGGAAATCCGCGCCGGGCGAAATGGCGCAAAGAATGGAAATTTCGCGATGAAACAAAAGCCCGACACGTCACACCACCAGTATTGGTACACCGGTGCCGGTGGGAAGAAAAATAAAATATGCGTCGAGAGCAAAAAAAAATGAAAATTAAATTTACACAAAAGGCGCAACGCTCAGGCTGAAATTCGTGAAAATGTAGGTACTGCATTCGCTACTGTGCGTCAAGGTTTTAATGTTACAGTGTTTCCGAATATAACGGTGGAACGTCAAACGACATAACCTCACACGTGGTAACGCTGGCCATCGCCGATCGTTGGAAAATCAGCACGTAAATCACGAAATGACGAAATTATGCAAATCTGGAGCTCGGTTAGGCCGCGGCACGTAGCTGTAGGTTGAGCGTATCGTCAAACCGGCGCCTTCACCCAAAAATTGATGTGCCATCGCACAGAGTGACATAGATGACATCCTCTTGTCTTTTACACTTTTATTCGTTTATACTGAGCTCTTCTATATTCTATTTCCCTTTTATATTTTCCATAATAACTGAATTTAATCAATTTATTTACCCATAATTATTATTATTCTATTAAACTAGGTAACTATTAAAATTTAAAGTATATAAAACTGTTATATATTTAGTATATAGTTTATTATAGACATAGGTGAAGTAAAATAAAATCAAAATAGTTTACCTGATCAGGATCATAATGATCCACTTCCGAACCAGGATAGTCGTCCATTTCGTAGGCTTCCATCCTTCGTCGTGTTTGCCGGCGTTCGGCTCGCCTCTTAGAAACACCTGGACAACCCTTACAGAGATAACACGTGGCGTAGAGCCATTTGAACGAGCGTGCCATAATATCGCCGATGTTGGAGAGATACAGAAGGAACAGCGGCATACCAATGATCGCATAGATTATGGTTGCTACTTTACCGATGTCTGTTCTTGGCACTATATTTCCATAACCTATAAATTATAGAAAAAAATGGATGTTTTTTTTAGAATGACTGGTTATATTTGTTTTTTAAGTAAACATTTTTTAAAGGGAGAAAAACATCATATAAGAGGAGTAATATTAATCTATGTTTCAATTATTTTTCCACAGATGGCGTCTGCGAATAATAATAAGAATTCTCATCATACGGTGCGGCGTTTCATCGTGAAGTATATCAAGACACATATAGAATTCATATTAACTCTGGTTTAGTCAAGATTGCCAAGCGAGTGAGTACTCACTTGGCATACCAAGGTGTCAAGTGTAGATTCTCTCCCGACCTCCCCTATCACATTCACTAGTTCTCTTTCTATCTGGCATTCCTCTTGGCTTTTCCTGCCTCTTTCCCACAGATTCCATGCTAAGTGCTCTCAAGTGTCCCATAAATACACCTACTTGAAACTCGTCTTCCATCAATACTCTCCATCCTCTCTCTTTCGAACCACACATTGCTCTTAAGAGAGTTAATTACTTTTTCTGGTGTTCATTTTTCTCTGCAGCTAGTATATTTTGGTCTCCTCCTCACAGTTTGTATCGCCTGGTACCCAGGATTATAGGAACTTCCGCCAATGTGACCCTGCCTAATTTGTTCCACAACTTTCTGTACTATCGTGCACCAGTCAAACAAGTCATGAAGCCTAGGTTATAGACCGCTAATGAAGGGACAAACCTCTTGTGAACTGCGACTTGATTTATTGTTCTGTCCCATTAGCCTAACAAGAAAGGAGTCCAAGCAGGAAACCAAGCGGGTTGTTTCTCAAACCTTTCGTTGATTTGCACTAGCAAATTGACTTACACGAGAGACATCAATCTCTCCGCGCTTGTTACATAACCGGCATAGTTCACTGATCTCTTTTCCCATTTTTTAGATGGCGCCTTAGACCGCAATGTCCTGTTGAGAGTTTTTACGCCCCTCGTCCCATAGATGAATTTCTCTTATGCTCCCATAGGCCTGGTTCATGCCGCTGTTTTAGCTAGTTTATCAGTTATATTATTATCAGGTATGCATTTATGCAATTGGGCCAACCTTATATGGATTTCAGAACACATAAGGATGACCCGATTAATCTCAGTCTTAGCCTTAAATAGACACTAGGATGCCACGAAGAAGGGACGCAGAAAAAAATCTCTGAACGCAAGCTTACATCGCTGGTTGTACATTCTTATTATAAGCGAATAATCATTAAATCGAGGTTAATTTGAGAACAATTTCAGAGTTTGTTTTAATTACCTAATGTGAAGATCAAGCAATCAAAACTACGACATATTTGCCATGGTAAGACCAACTTGCCTGATGTTGACTCAACTAGTTGGAACTTAAAGGAAAAGCAAACACAGCGTAACTGATTAAACAGTGGCTAACTTAGTTGACAGATTACTGATATAATTTCCCGAAACATTTAACGTTATGATTATAAACTTTAAAATTAATAAACATTATATTATTTGATTGTAATTATTTAATTATAATTGTAATTGTTGAAATTAATTTGTATTTTCCTGTTATCAATTTAGGTTTCACCTTTTTTTAATTTTTGAGGGGGAATAATAATAAAAAAAATTTGCTAAATTTAAACATATCTGCTCTACAGCCCTATAAGCATTCATGACTCCTGATTACAATTAATTCGCAAGGATTAAGAAGAAGGGAAGTAGCGGTGAAGTCTGTCGAAGATGGTGTTTACGCGTGCGACGTGTTTGTGGTGGCGGCAAAGCCTCCCACACCACCGTTCGACAATCAAGGACGTCAACAAGTACACTCCACCACACAAGGACTGATTTCCTACATACGACGGGTACTGGTGGAGGCGCCGGGATTGCGGTGGTGCGAGCACCCCCTCGTGGTTTGGTAGCCGAATGCGTAATTTCTAATTTGTAATTTCGTGCCCGTATACAATACACTCTCCCTCTCTCCCGATCTCCTGCTCTTCTACTCTCCCGCTCTTCTATTCTATCGGTCTCCCGTTCTCCTGCTCTCCCACTCTTTCTTTCTCCCTCCCTCTTACCATCTTTCTCTCCCTCAATCTCTACCTCCCTTAATCCCTCCCTGCTTCCCGTATTCCGAACTCCTTGAAATCCCTACCAACCCCCGCAACCGAGCATTTGACTACCATCAAATGCCACAACTACCCCTAAATTTGAAACACACAGTAATTCGGACCACTGCAAGAAACACAACCACTCAAACCGTTTCCCGAACGGCTACATGCACGTGAACGGGAACATGAACGTGCCATCAGGATAATTCCTAATTGAAATCGCAATCGGGCGCATAACCTCCTGTGCATGCAAATAACCAACGCCGTATTAAATTTCGGATTTTCGAATATCTACACTTTTTTGAAGTGGTTCTAAAACCTGGAAAGGCTGCACCACGTTCTTTAAAATTTGACGAGACATATGATTTAGTTCAACTGTGTCAATTCAATTAGATAAGTCACCTGAAACTGGACGCATCGTCTGAGCATATCGTTGTAAAGTTATAGGACACATTCATTAGCCTATTCCCCCGTAGAGTTTTTCTTAGGCCCTATCCCGACCTTAATATATCCGCAACCAGTTCTTCATGCTTCAGGCGAACTCGATTTATCTCACATAGTAGAAACTCTAAACTCTCTGTTGATATCATTTTCACTCCTTTGGCTTTCAACCTAATTGATCCTGCTGCTTTCCCTCTCTTCATGCCTTCGATTGATACTTTAAACAACTCCATGGTAAACAATTCTTCTACCTTCCATAGTCTGTGTATATTTTGTTTATTTATGACTTTTATGAATGAGATAATGTCAAAAAATCAAATTTTTTATAAGACAATAAATAAAATATGAACGGGTCTAAATTAATAAATTACATGCATTCATACGAAAACTAAAATACAATTTCAAATTCTGTATTCTGCGTATCTGAAAGACAATATTTAAGCTTGAACGCAAGCCATACATTACGGGAGTTGACCCCATCGCTCCTCTTTCGCCCCCCTCACCTTAGCACCCATAGTCCTCCCTAGTTACCCCTTTATCCGCTTTATTTCTGTTCTGTACGCGTATGCACGTCATACACGTCGCCCGGATGCGATTAATTAACCCCGAAGACGACCTTTTGTCCGTTTTTCCAGCATCCGCTCTACGTGCACACCATCCATTTCCCGCGTCATACAACTATCCTCTTCAAACACCACCTATTGCATGCTTTACTAATTTTATTAATTCGACTTCTGTACAATTTCACAATTTCACCTCAAATTAGTTACATCCTGTCAAATTATAAACATTATTTATATTACTAATAATATGAATTCGTATCGCAGTGGCTTACCTCATAGCAGCTGACGTTTATCATGATGTTGTTAAGTTTTGCGTTTGATTGTTTCAGAACTTAATTTCGTAATGAAATTATCATACTCTTTTGATAACATTTTTATGAATATTTTTTATAGATATTAAACAATTTTTTAAAGCTGTTAAAATGTGCACCAAGCATAATATATCTGATTTATATTTATTCATTTAACAAGTGTCACACTCATAAAGCGAAATTTATGTGAATTTTAACAACAGTAATCAAAGTTATTGTGCTATTAACCTATACCATAATGCAACACTAAAGTATCGCACTAAGACGGAAATTGGGAGAGCAGACATTAGCATCGTTAAACTCGCGCTGTAGTCCTGACATCGTAAAAGTCGGTCTGAAAGTGACTGACGCTATAAAATCAGGTGCTTAATGTTTTCGTTTTATATTTTTCCGTTTAGGTTTTTATCCCATATAACGGTTAGGGAATTAGTAATATTTTAGAAAGCATTACCAACTTTAGTTTATACCTTTATTCGTCTTAATCAATATAAATTTATTATGTAAATGAAATTTTGAGTGGATTTTCATATGAAAATAGTATTTTTCATTTATTCATAATTTTTCCCATATATTTTAGCGAATATTTGCCAAAAGTTCAGAAATGGTATGTTCATTGCTGAACCGATCGCAGCTATCGATCTCTCGATTTGGCTAAACGTATTTATCTTGAAAATAAGTCGATTTAGCATATCTGCACAGGTTTTTCTCAGATATTTTAGTGACTTTTTGCAAAAAGTTCTGAAATCTTATGGTAATTCTTGAATCGTTGCACCTATCGATCTCTCAATGTACTTTAATGTATTATTTCATGTAAATAAGTCGATTTAGCACGTCTAAACACGTTTTTCTGATATATTTCAGCGAATATTTGCCAATAGTTCTAAAATTTCATGCTAATTCCTGAACCGTTGCACCTATCGATCTCTCGATATACTTTAATGCATTATTTCACATAAATAAGTCGATTTAGCCCATCTAAACATGTTTTCTCATATATTTTAGCGAATATTTGCGAAAAGTTCTGGAATTTCTTATTAATTACTGAGGCGTTGCATATAACGATCTCTCCAAGTGCTTATATACACTTTTTCAACTTGATAAGTTGATTTAACACATCTAAACATGTTTTTCTGATAATCTCATGTACTAGTCTCGATGTACTTTAATGCATTCTTTCACAAAAATAATGCATTAGCACGAATTCTGAGTTTTGAAATCGTATGTTCATTCCTGAACTATTGCAAACATCGATCTCTAGAAGTGCTTATATACACCTTTTCATCTTAATAAGTCGATTTAGCATATCTTAACATGTTTTTCTGATATATTTTAGCGAATATTTGTCAAATGTTCAGATATCGCATGATACTTCCTGAACCAATGTTACAATCGATCACTCGATTTGCTTAAACGCATTTTTTTTTCATGAAAATAAGTCGTTTTAGCACATCTGAACACGATTTTCTTATATATTTTAGCCTAGGCTTACAAGGATCGGGCAAGTTTGAGTCCTGATAGATTCAGAAAAGATTTGGTACGTGTATTGAATTAGGCTAGAATTATACTGAAGCGATAAGATTAAACTCTCAAGCGTTGTCCTTAAATAGAATTTTAAAAATAATTCTTTTCTTAGTCAGTTCAAGAAAGGCAATCGCTAAGATTTTTACTCCAATCGTCAGTGTGGTTATAAAGACATCACTTGTTGTTATTGTACGTTGCACATACACGTTTGCACTAATGTCTCGAAAAATGAAAATCGGCGCATGCGCCCAACTCTATATACACTACACGGACTCGCTCTATATACTCAAGAAAACTACAAAAATACTTCCCCAAAAAGTATCATTCCGAGTACACTTATCGACAATCTTCTATGAATTTACGTTCCAGTAATGCACTTTGCAGTTAGTCGCTAGTATCTTCTTTAGTCAGTCGCTAGTATCAAATGCCAGATAGATATGCAATCGCATCGCTTCATTTGCCCCATTTGCCTTCGTATTTTTGCCCTATTTCCTCTTTCCGTCGGGGAACGACTCAAAAACATCCGCAGACGGATCGCGTTCGTGGAGTTCATGGACGGTTTGTCGAAGGTTTGGTGGAAGCGCCGATCACGCGCTTGCTTGCCTCTGCTACACTGTTGCAGTCAAGGCAGCAGGGTTGTGAGGAAGAGAGGGCAGTGCAGAAGAGTAGATTGGCGAATGCGCTCGGATCGGTCGTTAGGCGGAAGCGAAGGCAGCTAATAAAACAAACCCGATAAACCGTAAAATGCCCTCGGGCGGTTAATTTACCGTTTCGTTTACTTGAACGTTCGGCGCGAATTGTGCATGTGGAACAGGGTAGAAGGTCCTTAAAGGTCCTACTGTTTTTCTTTTTGTTTTATGTTGGTGAAAGATTTATCTCTATTTACTAAACAAACATTCATAAAGTGTTTGCATTTTGGTATATATACCTATCAATGTGTTTATATTCGATAATTATCAAAGAAACGCATTTTTTTAATTATTTCTATAGAAATTCTCTCGAATTCTCTTTTCTCACGGAAAGGCTTCAATAATGTTGTTCATTAATGTACAAAAGGAATCACCTACAAATTTCAATTATTACATTCACAGCCGTGGGTCCATGGAATAAAAATTTAAAAGATTTTTTTTGAGGTATTCGCCTCACCGCATCACCTTTTATAGGTATTAGCGTTTTTATATGATATTACTTTTTATGTTGAGTATAAACGTCGTAATGAAGGCACTATCATTGAAGATTAACAAAATATTCTATTGCTAATTAGCAATTAGTGTCGACAAGCTAATCCAACGTAGCAGTGCGATTAAGGCTGCTGGCTAAGCACCGCACGTGCCGAGGTTCGACGCGATGAGTAAGATGCTAAAGTCGCAAATTCCTGAAAATCTTTCCCGAACGTTCCAGAACATTACAGAATCTTTGGTTGTACGTGATATGCATTAACATTCTGAATTTCTCTAGATCAGTTCGGAATTACATCACTAGACGACAACACTGGCAAAACTTCTGCGTCGATTGAAAACAATAAGCAATATTTTGACTGAAGCTTGTCCTCGTAAATTCACAAACTTACTCCTTAAAATTATATGTTTAACGAAAACTACTACGTTTAACACAGAGGAATTTCTATGTCGTCCAAAGTCATTTATTTGATTAAATTATCCCTTAAACGATACATTTCTTATCGCCTTATCAAATTTCAGCCGATACAACTTAATCAAACCGAATTTGACAAAAACCACCATATCCTCAATTACTTCCCCGCCTCAGGGTAGGCTGGTGGCGAAAACTACTGTGTTGATTGTGTCGATCGAGACCCGCAACGAATCAGATTCCCAACCTCGTCGCACGCGTAATAAAATTAAGCCCGACAAACACTTGCCGACCTTCGAAATGAAATCACCGCCGAACTGAACTGCAACCGGTTTTCCGGTAGTCGCAAGCAATCGCATCACTAGAACCGACCAGTGCCAACAAAAAAAAGTAGCAGTCGAGCAATGAACTGGTAAACGAATCGATTGCACCGCCACTGAGTAATACGTTTGTATGCCGCCTCCAACACAAGCCTCACCTCGTTATCACTCCTTCCTCTGTTATCACCCCTCTTCCGTCGAGCCGCTGATAGACCGCGTAACTGGCTGCTGCCAACGCCAAAAATTGCTCCACATCGAGCCCGAATTACGCCCCGATCAGTGAGCTATCAATTGCCGGTGGTGTAAACACACGCAGCTTGAACGAGACATCATTTATTTTTTAATTGGCCGACATTACACAAAAAAGAAGATGTTTTACAACATTTCCTCTAGAATCCTATTCTTAATCTTATTTCAGTCTAGTTCCTAATTTCATTTCTAGAGAGCGCCACTCTATACTCTCGAATCAATCGAATAGACTTTAAGTGGCGCCATCTTGTGAAGTTCTTTTACTACTTTGAATTGATGAACTTTAACGTGTTCGTGTCGTCATAGAGCGGTGAAATTTTTTTCCAAATAAGTGTAATTACAAGGAAAATGGCGGTATATTTCATCACTGGATAGCGTTACTAAAAATAGAAAATTCATTGTTAAGTTTTAGTGTAATAAAGTGGCGCCATCTATTGGTGAAATTAGTAGACAGCATGAGATGGAAATTTTTGGACAAAAAACTTTGTGAGAGGGTGAACCCTATCCTTTTGACATAAACTCATAATAGTTTTAACACTTTAACCCCAAGATGGCGGCGCTACTGACACTTCAGCCACATTTCCTTGTGGCGTCATCTAGCGGTGACATTTTGTGCATCTATTATAAAAAGGATAAGTAAGAGAAACGTACCAAGATTTACAGAGAAGGCAAAATTACTAAACTATGAATTAAGTCATCTAAGATTAATTTCCGGGTGAATCTTTAAGGACAATTCGAAGAAGATCTCTTTAGCATCCCCTGACTGTCGCGTGTCGCCTTAAGGGTGTATGAGATGAGAGCGAGACAGACGGAGGTTGAAAGATAAACAGATATAAGTGGAGAGAGAAAGAGAGTGACAGAGAAAGCGTGAAGTAAAGGAGAAGTACAGGACATGAGTGATGGTTGCTTCATGAGCGTCTTTCGCCTGTCACATTTCCCACAATTCCGAGCCGCCGTTCTGCTCCGTTTATCATCCCACCGAATTCCTCCATTTTCCTACTAGTAAAATCCGCTCATTTCCTACCCTTCTATCTCTCTACGGTACAACACACTATCCGGCGCCTCCACCAAGGCATTTGCATTTGTGTTTCTACATCTTACTGACATTCTTTCAACCCTATGAAGTTTTTCAATGCTTAAGCGATAATTTCAGGTTTTTAAACTGACCTTAAACTGACTTTTTCTTATCCAATTTTTAGTATCCCGTGTTTTACTATCCCAATGTTCAATTTAAATATAATAATATATAGAAATATTTGTAAAGGTAAAAATTAGTATGTACGACAAGCAATGAATAGGTACATCAAAAAGAACAAAGGGAAAATACATTTTACAATTTTAACTTTTCACACGTTTAAATAAATAACTTTTCACTCATTTTTATTTCAAATGTTTTCAAGCGTTACACACGTTTTTATAACACTTTCCCAGGTTTTTTCTTCTTTTATGCAGAGGCAGCTGTTTTTTGTGTGAATTAAGTAAATAAATTGTACATTTCCCACATGGCAGGCATGCGTGTAGATGTATGTATATGTGTGACTGTGTGAATGTAGAGTTTAATTAATCAGCGTGCGGCGTAAAATATGAAATGGACTCTGGCCACGCGAGCCTGGCAAAACTGCGAAATGAACTCGTTCTCTGTTGGTGGCGGTGGCGATGGAGGCAGCAAGCGTATAGAAACGTTGGCAATGGTGCCGAATGGCGGCGAGCTGAGTTTTTCGGTAGGCCGGCAATAAAAGTTCACGTCGCTCGCAGCAGCGAGCGAAAGAGTTATTTGCATTCGTTTGTTGCGACGCATATATTTAATTAGTCGTCATTACGTTATATTAATTTCAACGTTGTATTATGTTAACGCAGAATGAAGACACTTCATGAGCATAACTTTTTTTAACATAACGTAATTTTTTCATCCTGTTTCGTTTGTTTCTATTTTTTTGTTTGTTATAACTGTTTGTTTTAATGATTAAAAAGTTATTTAAAGTCTCCTTTTAAATGTTTGGATTTTTCGTGGAATAAAGAGATTTGATTTGATAATTTTCAATTTTGTTATTTAATCCTGGAAATGCTAAACTGCCATTGAGTTCACAAAATGATGATTTATCGTGTTTATTCAACTGTTTAATTCAGCTGTTTAATTATGACAATTCCACCTGTTTGTTTAAGTCCCAGAATATTATTTGTTCAGAATAATCATTTTTGGTGGATGCGCTTGTCATTTGATTACTTAGGCACTTTATTTTTGTTACTGCGTTATTATATATAAAATCCAACATGTAATGTTTATAAAAGCTCTCATCGTTTAATAAATATATAACTTTTTGAAATCAATTGCTCATGTTCAAATCGTTATTACTTGAAAGTTTATTTGTGAAAGTTGATAAAATTTTGGACATATATTTGCAACTAGGTTTTCCAACCTGTGTGAAATTTGTATAGACTCATTCAATATAGTGTGGAAGATATATAGCATTCAACAAAAAAAATCTCTTTAGAGAGTTCGAATTTGACAAATTAGTTCCTGATTTGGATCGATATAGCTTCCAGATTTCAATTCGAAATATTATCAAAATTGGTACAGATGAAAAGATTATAGTGCTTAATAGGTGAGGAATATTTGAAGTACATATCTTTTAAAGGTTTGAAGATATTTTGACCTAAACAGAAAAAGATATGAGAAAAGGGTCACATTTATATATGAGAAGTAAAAAACAAGAACAATGAAAACATTATAACTCGAGGGTTCATTATTACAAACTGATGAAATTTCGGTCAGATATTTGGTATTACGTTGTCAAACATACATGTTATTTATTAATTTTATAAACGTATTCCATCTAGAACTGAAGTTCTATATCATTTTATAAAACATTTTCCTTTAGATGGTTTAAAATTGACAAATTAGTTCGTATTTAAACCTGCATAACGTCCACAATTCCCTCCTAAATTGTATAAATTTTGGCACGTGTAATAAAAATTAAGTATTTTATAGGTGGGAAAAATTTCAAGTTCAGATGTTTGAAAGTTTTGAAAATATTTTGACCTAAACCAAAAAATGTACTATGAAAATAGTTAATCCCAGATAGGAGTTGTAATTAAAAACAGCAAATTAAGTATAAACTATTAAAAAGACACTTTTATTATAAATGCTTCTAATATTAACATAATTTTTTCACACCGAATTTTCCAGTCTGGAAACTCAATCAAGTTTTCACAAGCAGTTTTACTCGCTCCTCTAAAACAAGCCACGAGCGTACGCAAAAAAATAAGATTCCTCTTGTATCATAGGACTTGCAGGGGATGACGCCTAGACGCCTAGGACGCTAGAATACGTTCCCCTCTACCCATAAGCTCCCGGCACCTCCACCATCACGTTAAGGACAATCGAGTAAATTGCGTTTTTATAGCGCGTCTCTCGGGGTGATGAATCGTCACGTTCCTTTCGCCGACAAGCACATCCAGACTGACGTCTTTTCCTCCTGCCTCGCCTGCTGCAACGCAACTCATCAACCGCCACCCCGAAAACACACAGCATTGTGTTTGTCTAAGCAACGCATTTTTTACGCCGTCTCGCGTCCCACACGCCGCAAAAATTTCCACATTTTCCTTATGTTTATTACACGTCGGTGTATATATATATTTTTTTCTCGGGCGCCAATCTACGAAACGAAATAACTTGGAGTCATTTTATTACCTCACACGAAATATAAACAAACCAAGAGGAACAGGGGAGAGGAAAATGAATAGAGAAATGAGATAGAATGAGGAATATGTATGTGTGAAAGAAAGAGAGAGGTGAGAGACAGAGACAGAGTGAGAGAGGAAGAAAATGAGGGGAAGTGGAAAAGGAAAAACTTTTTTAGGGAGTTATTTATAGAGTTTTTTGCATCTGTTATTCTTGTAGACAAATTTACCATTTCGAGCGTTTATTTATTGCCTTACAAATCTTCAAATGGATGGAGTAGAGAGTAGAGAATTGGAGGATGCGCCGTGAATGTGCTGTGAAACATTAAAAAAGGATAATGGTGTTTTTTTTTGTAGCGCTATTGTCCTTGGGTGCTGAAATTATGGAACGTCAACCTTGGTCGAATAATAACGCGACGAGCTTTGAAAATGTACGTCACAATTAAGCTGTTTCTTTGCCATTATGTTCCTTTTTTGACTTTATGCCTGTCAATAGTCGAATTTACAGGAATCAGTCGAAGCTAGTTTTATTTTAGTGACATGTGATTTGGTAAACACGTTTTTGGAAATTGACGAATATATATTTAGAGCAAGGTTTATTGTTAAAAACTTCCTATATATCTATAAAAACTTATCCTACATTCGGTATCAGGTCTAACTATCGTCAGGTATCAGGTCAAACTTATGTGAAAGTTTGGTAATGATATTTCATATAGAATTGAAGATATGTATCTTTTTATAAAATGTTTGACTTTTGGTAATTTAAAATTGACAAATTAGTTCCTATTTTAGAAAGATAAAACTTCCATAGTTTACCTTCAAATTTTATTAAATTTGATACATTTAATAAGAATGAAGTGCTATATAGGTGAGGAAGATTTGAAGTTCGTATCTTTGAACATTTTGAAAATATTTGGATCCAAACCGAAAAATGCACTAAGAAAATGGTTAAATTTACAAAAGCAAATTTTGCAATTTACAAAAGTGCATTTATCTCATTCCACCTCAATAAAAAACGAATATTAACTACAATAAAATACTTTCAGAGCTTTGATCCTTTGTTCCTTATCAAACTGTCCAACTACCTAACAACCTAACAACCTGCACGTCGATCCCGGAAAATAATTAAACGAAATTTGCAGTTAACACAGATTTTGTAATTTCCTCTCATCTCCCCACCCATCCTCCACCCATCACCCGTACACCCTTCCTAGACCTCCTACAAGTCCTGCTTCTATCTGCCTGCAACATCTAACCACCGGAGTCGCAGCAGTGGCCATAAGCCTTAAGCGGTGATGGTGGAGGCGCCGGGCAATACGCGCTTTACCAGCTCTGGCCCCAGATAATTGTATAATGCACACGGATAATGCATATAGCAACTGCGTACCTCAGTGCCTCAATACCTCAGCGCCTCAATGCAACGGTGATGAGTAGCACTATAGAAAGTTGAATAATTCAATTATTTTAAGTGCACTTTAAATTCGACGCCTTAGCATCTTACTCCTCACTCAATCAGCGCCAGCCGTGTATAAAAGTTGAAAATGAGCTTTATCTTTATTATTTATTTATAACAATTTATAGTTATTAATATTTAATGTACTCTAACTACTATCTTGTAGGATTGCATGGACCGAGATGTAGCTACTACCAAATTACCCAATTAATTTTAATTAAAGTTGAAAAAAAAACGGATTAAGAAAAATGATGGCGTACATCTGAATATTAGAAGCTTATATAAATATAAGTAAGATATGCTGATTCCAAATGTGAAATCCGTTTGTCTCTATCACCTATCGTTTAGGAAATATCTGATTTTTAATTTTATATATGCATAATTGAAGCGGCGGCTGCCGCGTTGTGGAGCTCGGTGGTCTTTAGATCACTGCAGTTAAGCAACGTTGGACGTAGCTAGGCGTTGGATGGGTGACCACTTGGTCTCCCCACTCAACAAGCGGCTGCGGCGCCGTCCGCGAACTCCTGATTTCGCGGTAAAAACGCGAATGAAGGTTGGGCGATTCGCTTGCAACGGTCCCCGGAAAAAACCCATATGCACAAAAAGTTCAAAGCAAGTACCATCAGTAGCGAGATCGGATTGAGCCGCGTGAAAGTTACTATTCCCTTACACCACAATGCGGTAGAAAAAGGTTGTTGAATAAAAAAAAATGCATAATTGAATTAAGGCAAATAACAAACCAATTTTTATAATTGTAATCAGCACGAAAAACTAAATCAGAAAGAGTCAAAATCATACCGAATGTTTTCGTTTATCAACGTAATCTAATAAAAACGTGAAAAATTATAATAAAAATAAATATGACATCAATTTCAATAAAATCAAAGAAATCCATCACCGAAAGTGACGCTCGTTCATATATCCGATTTAAAATATGACAATAAAACAAATAAGTAATACCGTATAATAAATTAAGAGGAATATAAAATGAAATGGGACATATGGAAAGCACTAAAATTCATTCCGAAACTTATCCGTACATAATATTAATATTTATACCGTTTTTTTTTTTCGCATTAATCCATTCGTTGTAGCCATTGTTACGCTTGTTGAAAACGTGTGTGGCGACGTGATTGCACATTAATTTCGCACTATTTCGCGTAAACAATCCGCAGGCGGGTGGTAATAAATTGATTGCGAGCACCGCCGTATATTTTGCGTTCTGTTTTGTCACTTGATTGTTGGACAAATTTACATTTTTCCAGCAGCAAACACAGAGTTTCATTGACAATATCAAACATTAAAAAACAAATACATGCGGCATCATATGTAACTTTTCGAAAGATTTTCGTGCTGGTTACAAAACTGAAAACCGCATTACTCTATCAGATATAGTTTATAAGATATTAAGGAAAAAATTCAGTTTCTGAGTCTCTGGCTTAATCAAAAATTGGTAGTCTAAATAGTTAGAATAAATAGTAAGTATTTTTGCTATGAGTTCGCAGAATAGATTCCTAATAATTAACTTATTTGATACCAAATAATGATATTTCCAACGACGCCTTAAAAATTTGGATTCATATTTTTTTAATATCCTGATAAATATACCTGATAAGCCCATCTGGGCAGCACAGCTGGTAGTGCTTCGGCTTATTTTTTATAGCTAATAATGCAAAATGGTTTTCAAATTTGTAATCAGCATGAAAATATGTTTCACAAAACGTCGAAATAATGCCGTATGTATTTGTTTATAAGTTGATCACATTGTTTATCGCCTAAATAAAGAATTAACATCCATAAACTTTTTCATCCAATAACTATTCATTTAAACTAGAATAATTTTCAAAACCATAACGATAATTTTGTCCATCGAATGGAACATTCGTCACAAATATATTCATAGGGCGTTCGCGCTTATTAATAAAACACTGTTTTCTATTGATACCAAACACTTTAATCTCAAGTGGGATCTCTAATTTTGACAACGTTTGTGAAAGACTCTCTGTCTCGCTCAGCTCTTTCTTGACTATTCAACAAAAAGCTGTTTGAAAGTCCGAAAAAAAAAGTTATCAAAATATTAAGAAAAAATATTAATTCCAGAATTTAATAGCTTTGGATTTGTCATTCTTTAGAATCAAATAAATTCATTGTTTGGAATTTGTGGCGGCAATCTATTGCCGCACAAACAATATTAGGATCAACAAACCACAATCACAATCAACATCAATAAACCATAATCTGCACGTAATCAACATCCGCCGAGACTAAACATAGGAAATGCTGACATCTCAAAATCGACACGGTGCAGCGAGATCGCGACCACGTGTTCTGCTGTGACGAACAAAGAAGTGCTCGCGTCAGCATTTTCACCTGCTATATGTAGTCGACATTTCGTCATCACATTTTTTACTTTCCCTCACATTCAGTCATTCCGTAACTTAGTCGACACCGAAGTCCACCAACAACGAGCCCTACAGCAGCAGTCGCCACCAAAGAGTCCGCCGTCACAGAGAGTCCACACCGAGTCCCTCACCGACCGCCTCCAATGACTACACTACGCGTCCGCTACCGGCCGTCGTCACCAGCGAGACTCACATCAACCTGCCTGTCCCGTCGATCAGTACGAGCTGATCATCTCTAGCTGCCACCTTCGCCTGAACCTCCTCGTTATCTTAATCTCATTCATCTTTTATTTCATTTCATGCATTGTGGTATAATACAGATCCCACAAATCTATTCTGTGAACTCAAAAAAGATTCTTAATAGCTATTTAGTCAACCAATTTCTGATAAAGCCAGAGACACAAAAACTGTAAATTATATATTTTTTCAATATCTTATAAACTATACCTTATAAAGCAAAATGGTTTTTACTTTTGTAATCAGGATGAAAATCTGCTTTCGAATAGTCCTTTAGTGTTTGGTATTAAGAAAACACTGTTTTCTATTGTTACCAAACATTTTAATCTCAGGTGGACTCTGAAACTTTGACAGCTTCAAACATATTTAGGTTGTGATCTCACAAATACGCAGGTTCATTATATTTAACAATAACTTTTTTAAGTACTACATGTGTTTATAATAATATCGATAAACTTACCAATTGTAGTGATAACAGTCAACGAAAATAGGAAAGCACTGGAAAAACTCCATTCCTTGCGGTAGTCTTCATCATCACTTCCATCATATCCTTCACTATAAACAATATTATATTATTTCTTTATAAAGAGCTATTCATTAAGGTCTATTAAGGACTTAATAAACAAGGAAAAAGAACTACACATAGTTTAGAGGATTCGTTCTAAAAATTATGTGAATAATTTTAGTGAATTTCATCAGGTTTTGATTCGAATAATATGAACTCACTTCAAAATGGCATTCACTGTAGTTTCCTGATAGATCAACATCAGAGCTGATGCATTAATCCACCAGGTGTCTTCATCAAAAATATTGGTCTTGTACGTGAGGTTCCAAAACTTTTCGGCGATTTCCGTTCGGTTACCATTTACTGATGTTACGGGTTCTCTCTTGGCTTCGCCTTCGATTTTCATGAAGATAAAGGAGCCTGCTATTGCATATCCTACCTAAAAGTTTAAAAGTTGCAGGATATTAAATTTCTACAAGTATCAAAATTTTTTGGGTATTACCGTGTCTATAAATGAATATCGGGGTTTGAATGCTCCATCATTGTTACAACATAAAATTTACAACTTTGCTTAATACATGATATGAAAGAGGAACTCAAACAGTTTTACCTATAAGCTTAGAAATTTTCAATATGTGAACTTATCGTGATCTATAGTCCTTTTAAACTGAAATAACCCAAAACATGACGGGTCTAATTGTAAGTGTTACTGTATATCTTTCAAACATTCGTCAGCGTAATTGTTACTTTACGACTGGTTTTCGGGACGAATTTCGTCGGAATTTACGTGAAAGTCTCTCTATCTCGTTCAGCACTACCGACCTAGGGGTAGTGCTGAACGTCCCTGAATACCTCCCGTTGAAAAGGAGCCTCTGAAAATGCTCTTAAAACTGGTTATAGCATCAATATGGCAAGATTGAAGAAAAAGCTTGTGAAAAGCTTCACTTTCAAAGTCTGAATATTCCTAAATTGATAAACAAAACTGTTTGAGTTGCTCTTTAATCCAATATGTTAATTAATATTGTAAGTGTCATGTAATAAAAACTACAAAGCATTGATGCACCGATACTCATTTATAAACACCTCGAATTTAACATTTCTAAAACCATTTTAGTATTTGCTGAATTTTAAATGAATTTTCTTCTTTAAGAAGGAAGCTTTCGTGCTTTTAAATTCAAATTCCTGTGATATTAATAAACTAAAGACGAATACCAACCACGAGTCCAATAATCCCGACATTGGAGAACATGAAAGCGACGAAATTCCGTATGCAGTCCTTGATCTTCGTCCCGACCGGCTTCTCGGCACGACGGCGGCGGCGAAACGAACGCGTCCTCTCCATCGCTCCTCTTTTAATCCGCCGCTGAGATGTTCCTAGTCAAACTGGCCGCTTTCCACACGATTTCCCAGGCACGCCTTTCGTGATTTCGAAGGCTGCACCGGCTGCACTGCAGTCTTCTTCTTAATTGAAGACTTCTTGCCGAAATTGTATCGATAACGACGGAGATTTCTCTTCATGTCTTCAATTTATTTTCGGGACTTTTAATTTTTAATTAATTTAAACTACCTGCAAATAGGAAAAATAATTAATTAATATCGATGATAATAATAAATGCTCATATTTTAGATAGTATTAGAAGACGTGAAATAGTATTAAATAATGTGACATTCATAAGCAACTTCATAGAATGTTCCACGTCAAAATTAATGAAACGTTATAGCACATGCTGATATTACAGTACCATGATTTCTCATAAGAAGTTTCCCCCCTTAACTTTGTAAAATTCTAATTATTGCAAGTATTTTGCCGTAATTTGATCATTTGAATAATAAACTTAATGAAACTGTCTATAAACTTGAAATAGACTCGAACAAATTCTCTCTGAATTATATTCAGGGGAAGGCCGCACCGCGACGTAGTTGGCTTTCCAATTACGCGCAGCGATTAAATAAAGGTGGGCCGATACGCGATCGTTAGCATCGTTAGCAAATCGCGTCGCGCCAGGAAAACAATGGCAATAGCTGAAATTGTTGCAATCGACACTTGGCTTATTTGAGCGCTCGTATTGTTGTTTTCTGCCTGCCATCGTCGGCGGCGCGGCGCTCCCCCACTGAACGCCTGCTACAATAGTTTCTCATTACAAAGCCTGTTGCGGTGGCGGCGGCGGCAAACGACGCCAAACGTTGTTGGCATGATACAAATTCTCTAACTAACTTACACACTTATTCAGTCACAATCACAATTACACATACAACACTCGCATACATACACACAATAATACATACGTACACACGCACACACTTTTACATACACTCCATGCACTACAACTAAATTCATACACTTACACACTTACACTAACGGAAACAGACAGATTTACGCATACACACACATACACATGCCGACACATGCCCATATACACATATACACACACATACATACATATACTAATGTACACTTATACAACTACACCCACCCACACACGCACACACACACACACACACACACGCACACACACACACACACACCCACACACATACACCCACACGCATACACACACACTCAATCATTCACACTCACACATTCAATCACACCCTTCCCCACACATTCACACACTTACATACACACATACACACACTTACATACACACATACATACACTTACATACACACAAACTCACACATATATTCTATCACACAAACACACCCCTTCGCAGTAGCTGCAACATTACAATTACACACCCACACATACCCTTATACAGCTATGCACACTCTTACACACAGTATATTCAAATATACAGATACAGCCATAGGCATTTCCGTGTAGGTGCATACGATTCACGAAAAGTGCAGTAACTCCAAACTTATTTGTGATGGCAGTAGCGCGTCGATGGTAACGGTTGTGGCGGCGGCGGCGGCGGCGAGTTCAAAGCTTTCGCAACTTTCCACTCCGACTAACCTAACTATATCTGCGCACTGTAGTAAAGAACCGCGCCTATTATCATCAAAGCCGGCGCAACAATTGCGCACCGCTTTCGCGAATAATGAGCGCTCATTTATTGTTTTAATTAGTATTTTATTTGGCAGGTGGTTGAATTGACTATGAATAGCGGTTACGGATAACACAGAAGTTGCTTTGTTTTACACAATTCATCATAGGATTGTATTTAAATCTTTCACGTTCATTCAAAGATCGCGGCCGATTTCTTTTTCGTCACATCTAGAGTGACTGAAATGAGAATTAATGGTGTATGCAATAAATCACCGTTAATACAAAAAGATAGCCGTGACAGAATGATTAATACAACTTAAGTTTTCAAACAACATCATCATATCACCTTTTCAAAATTTAAGAACTGCAAAATATTAAGAAATTGATAATTACAAGAGCAAAAGATTGTAAAATACCAATTATGCAAAAAAATGCAAAAAGTTCAGATCCCTTTATTGGGAGCGCCCATGTTGGATGAATAATTTATTACTGGCGGTGGTACCCGAAACAGTGACTGCACGCGATGGTCAAGCCGGGGAGCTGTGCTCATGCGTTTTCTACCTACTCACAAACGTCATTGATGTATTATTTTTGTAATTTATATTAGTATGCTTTCATTGAATTCGGATTGAAACTTTGATACCAAATTGGATATAAAACATAATATACAATGCTTTATTCGCAATATCGATTTCATCGCTTTCATTTAATGTATATGGTAATCATAATTACATGAATTTCAAAACCTATAACAGATATTTTTAACAATTGAAGCAGCTGTTTTTGTTTTATAACGCTGTCGATGAAATGTCTCCGCGATGATGAGCCCGACGATGATTTACTCATGCGACGATCAGTCCAGGTGCGATGGTTACTGGCATACAGTCCAGGATACTATGTGAATAATACGCAAAAAGCCCCCATTCTCTCCACCGTGTAATTCTGTATATTTATGTGTTTACAGCAAATGCAATAAAATAACGTCATAGATGAAGAATAATAAAAAAAATCACAAAACACAGAACCAATGTCTGTGTCTATAAGGGTCGAACGGAACAAGGTCTTTTATACGCTTTAAATTGTATGCAGATGTCATAAACGTGCCAATAAAAACAATAACAATTTAAATAAACTGTCAACAGTTTTAATAAACTATAACTAATAATAACACAATAGCAATAGTAATGCTTTTGAATGGCATTTCCTTTCCTTCCGTTTCCCTTCGAGTGCTTTTTCTCCAAGGTTCACCCCCGCAAATTTTCCTTCCAGCGCTGCCTACGTGTCGCAACTTTGCCGAAAATCGCAAACAATCACAAACTTTACGCAATTACCATCGCCACCATCACCCTCCGCCCACCCGCACCCATTGTCGTTGGCGCTACAAATGCTTGTGCCCGTTTTTAAAGATTTATTCAATTTAATCAAAAGGCTCGCTGAAGCACTCCCGCCACGGCCTGCACACAGAATATACACACAACCACGAATACATACTCATACACACATACAATACACCCACATCGACAAACACACACACACACACACACACACACACATAAGCACACACCATACATGCAAATCTGTACGCACTTTCACACTCACACATACATACATACATACACAGTAACTTGTTGAAATACATTTACGCACATACACACACACACATACACATACACACACACACATTCACACACCTACACAGCATACTTGTACATGCATACACATTTAGGTAAACTCAATCATACACTCACAAATACACACACGCACACATAGTCATATACATACTCATACACACGAATACAATTCACACAACTGAACATACAAACACGTACACCAATGCACACCATCACGTACAACACAGCTTCCGGACGCTTTAGTGATTAGACGCCGAGTTTAATTAAGTCGGTCTTTCATTAACGTGCGACGTGCGCGAAATAAATGCGAGAGTGCAACGCGAGAGCGGTGCCGTGCATTGCCCGGCGCCTTCGCCAAAAACCACCAACGTTAACGACGCGGTAATGTGTCACCCGGTACAGCTCGAAACAAGGTTAGGCTAGACTAGGTACGCTACGCTATATACGCACTGCTGGTATTAACTTGACTGAGTATTACATTTCTGAGTTGAAATACGATGAGGAAAAACGCAGATGGCATCTTCAAGATGGGCCAAGTGCGGCTCTAGTATGAAAGTTAAAAGTTTAAACCTGGTACTAATGAAAACACATGAAAAACACTTATGGACAAATGGAGAAATGTGTGTCGGGATTATAATTGGAATGGGTAGAAAATTTGTAATTAAGGTTTTAAGGGTTTTATATGGTTCAAAGAGTAATTCCATTTAGATTTTATATATAGAATATGGAATTAAGTCGTTTACGATTATTTATTCAGGATTCGTATAAAACAGAGGGATAATGGTTGAGATTTTTAAAATAAAAATTTTATAAGTATCTGTCCTGGAGAGTAAACAGGTGAATGCGAGCCGAATTTAGGCGGCGAATACCTCGGAAACTAACGGTTCTATTTTAAATTTTTCTTTCCTTTAATGAGTGAATTCTTTCAACTTGAAGGGTAGCCTTTTTTGTTCTTTTTAATTTCACCCTTTAAGAAGTTAGGGCGCATAATATAGTACATCTACTATTGCCACGAACAATAATAAACAAATTGAAAGGAATTCGAAACCATTTTCCCAAAGTATCAGGATGTGCTATGCTATTACATAAGTTTCGATGTAGAACATTCAATGAAGTTGTTTATGACTATCAAAGGACTTATTCATGTTTTTAATGTATGAATTCTTCCAACTTCAATGGTTGCCTTTTTGCATTTTTTAATTTAACCCTTTGAGAATTTAGGGAGCGTAATGTAGAACATCTACTATTCCCATGAATAATAATAAAAAAAATTGAAAGGAATTCGAAACCATTTCCCTAAGTATCAGGATGTACCATGGTATTTTATAAGTTTCGATGTAGAACATCCAATGAAATTGTTTATGACTATTATAGAACTTATTCATTTTTTTAATGTGTGAATTCTTCCAACTTGAAGGGTAGCCTTTTTTGTTCTTTTTAATTTCACCCTTTAAGAATTTAGGGCGCATAATATAGTACATCTACTATTGCCACGAATAATAATAAAAAAAATTTAATGGAATTCGAAATCATTTTCCTTAAGTATCAGGATGTGCTATGCTAATTCATAAGTTTCGATGTAGAACATTCAATGAAGTTGTTTATGACTATCAACGGACTTATTTTTTACCGCGTGAACTCCTCGAACTTCAAGGGTTGCCTTTCTGCACTTTTTAATTTAACCTTTTAAGAATTTAGGGTGCTTAATATAGAACATCTACTATTGCCATGAATAATAATATATATTTTTTAATTCAAAATCATTTTCCTTAAGTATCAGGATGTGCTATGCTATTACATAAGTTTCGATGTAGAATATTCAATGAAGTTGTTTATGGGCTTCACACGCATCCTAGAGCTTTATTGGAATTTCCCAATTATTCCCCCACTTTCTCCATTTCCTTTTTTCCTTTTCCTCATTTTCGTTTTATTCTACACCTATTTGCCCTCCTTTAAATGCACCTGACATGTTCCTTCTATGCCTCTAACGATTTAAAGTGATAGCCGAGGTTTTTAAACACCTCGACCCTCATCAATATATGCTTTAAACATTTCACAGTCTCTTCTCCTGGCCTCTTAATCATTCCTCTCCAATCGTTTGTATTGTTCACTGACCCCTTTTCACACCTTTGAAAATCCAATGCAATCCAGAGAAAGACAACACTTGGCGTCTTAAGGGCTTATCAGAGTAGCAACGAGTGCAAAAGCATGGTCATTTTTACATGTCCGTAATTCTCATCTTGGTTTTGTTCAGGGCGATACACTCTTTTGATATCAGTTTTTCGATGTTCTTCACGAATGAACAAATAAAATACTTTGAATTTATATAGTGTAACAAGCTTTCGATTTTTCAAGCTTTCGGTCAGCTTTGATGAAGAGAAGTTGATGCGTGGTAATCTATAAGCAAATATACGTGGACCATGGTTTTCTACCAACAAATAATTTTAATTTCGATTGAGATTGAAGATATTACAGCACAATAAATACAAAAAAAAATCACTAGGAAGACAGATTATATTCATTCCATTTTAATTTTCTTTAATTTTATGCATAATTTCACAATTCCGAGCTTTTCGACTTCGTTGTGCACAGATTGTGCCTTAACTGGGCACAAAGAAGAAGGAGACTGAATTTTCAGCTACATTCAAAGTTTAAATGCCTTGTAGACGCTAAACTTTTCCGGAAGGTTTGGAAAATCCAAAGGATTGTAGGGATTTTTATTGCCGTGTTGGCAAGTTTGTTAACTTTGAAAAGTTTGCCAACTTGGGGTATTACTTTTTCGGGTTTTCGAAACGATTTAGAATGCTTTTTTCGTGAGACTTAAACTTGATTTGACTACAGTTTATTTACATTTTCCTCTAACATGTATATTTCTTTTATGTACAACATAACCATCTGTATAATCTAAATTCATCATAATGTATATTATACATTATGATATAATTTTTTAGGATATATTTTTTTCGAACGTATAACTTCTTATTGGAGGATAAACCCAAACTTAAATAATTTAAACCCTAATTTAAATATAACCCATATTATAAATATAAACCCAAATGTAAAATATAATATAAACTTAATAAGCACAATCAGAATTCTTTAAATCAGCACAAATTATTCTCCACCCCATTTCTGAGCCTCATCATCCTCCTCCTCAGGACTTTCAATACCAGCCATTCTCATTCTGCCACCCTTGCACACTCCTAACACTACACCTTACCTTCCATTCCTCTTCCATCTATCCTCATACATATACCATATGCTCTCACCTGTCTTCCCCGTGTGTTAATGCGTTTCATTAGTAGTTGCTTACAAGCTTGTTGCCGGGAACAATGATAAATGCCATACATTTGGTGTTTTGCAAAATAAAATGTTTATTCAGGACACGCGATAGTGCCACGACGGATTATCGACATCTTTAGCGGTTGAGGCCCCGCCAAAATATCCCACACCCAAAGTTCGTAAGATTTTTACATGAATAACATCAGTTGTTCTATAGACTTCTTAGAGTGTGCTCTTTTTTCTTAATACTCTACCTACAGATAGTGAGTAGCTTGCATTCTTCTGAAATTAAATATCTTTGCTTTTTCTTAACACGTATTCAAAGGATTTTGACGCACGCTTGACAAACTTCCTTCAAACCGCTTATTTCCTCTCGCTGCAGCGTGCGTAAAAGCCGCATTTCGATACGTAGCTTGCCTGTTGTATAATATCTATATTATATTAACAGTGTTGATTAAGTTATGATATACACAACTTACGACTGATCATAACAGTACTGGTTCTAGGCAAACAAGCTATACGATGCGTTCATAGTAGTTTCATAGGTGGGGACGTCGTCGTGCGTTGTCGTATTCGCAATAGGCCTTGGATTTGTTATACGCTGCGTGCGCTTGTCGCGCCGTTGCCAGAGACTGCGTCCTGCATAGCGCATGCGCGAGTCATACGTAGCGGGCTTATGCGCCTGCACATAATCTGTTTATGTTGATAGCAAACACACACTTCTTGGAGTGTGCTTCTTTTTTTCTCAATACTCTACCTACAGACAGTGAGTAGCTTGCAGTCTTCCGAAAAAAATATCTTTGCTTGTTCTTAACACGTATTCAAAGATTTTAACGCACGCCTGACGATTTTGCCGCACGCTTACTTCAAACCGCTTATTTCCTCTCGCTGCAGCGAGCGTCAAAGCTGCATTTCGATACGTAGCTTGCCTGTTGTATAATATCTACATTATATTGACAATGTTGATTAAGTTATGATATACACAACTTACGGCTGATCATAACAGTACTGGTTCTAGGCAAACATGCTATACGATGCGTTCATAGTAGTTTCATAGGTGGGGACGTCGTCATGCATTGCCGTATTCGCAATAGGCCTTGGATTTGTTATACGCTGCGTGCGCTAGTCGCGTCGTTGCCAGAGACTGCGTCCTGCATAGCGCATGCGCGAGTCATGCGTAGCGGGCTTATGCGCCTGCACATAATCTGTTTATGTTGATAGTAAACACACACTTCTTGGAGTGCGCTTTATTTTTCTCAATACTCTACCATCAGACAGTGAGTAGCTAGCAATCTTCTGAAAATAAATACCTTTGCTTCTTCTTAACACGTATTCAAAGGATTTTGACGCACGCTTACTTAAAACTGCTTATTTCCTCTCGCAGCAGCGTGCGTCAAGGCCGCATTTCGACACGTATATACGAAAAAATATTTTTAACATTTAATAATGAACCCTTACTACTAATATTCTAACATTTATTAGCTTGCCTCATTTTCAAGGTAAAATATAGAAGTAAATTTGCATTTTTATCTATTTTAATGAAATTGTATTCACTCAAATATTCAATGATTTAAATATAGGCTAAGATATTATAAAACAAATTAAAGATAAATGGGTTGAAAGGCAAACAAACTAAAAATTAAAGTGCATTTACCCCACTTACCCCACTTCCATCCCACTAAGCAATATATCAATATATAGAACAAGGAAATTCCTATATTTTTCATTATAAATATTTCAAGTCAGTTCTCCCTCAATAATAAAGATATGAAACGTCTGTTATCCACGATATCGATAAATCTCGATAGATAGTTGGGAATACGTATAGTAAACGCGTGCAATTTTTCTCTCCTCCTGCTTTCATATGCAACTTTCGCGCAATGCGAACAAAACGAGATGCGGCGGTTTTTCCGCTGGAAAATGTTCAATGCAGGAGCATCGCAGTTTTCCGAAGCGCGCTCGTTTCACGGTGGGAAAATGCCTCGTGAAAGTTATGTGCATTCCTAATACGCTCTGTCTGGGATATATACGTGCTAGTACGGCTGCCTTCCAATGGTTGTTTTCAAACTTTTACGGTTTTTCATCAATATATTTGCATGTTTTGTGGATTAGAAGATTTTCTAAGTTCGATAAAATTTGAACGATTTTGGATGCTATTGCACCTACAATTTGAGAAATACTAGTCATATCATAATTAGTTCAGATATCTTTTGTTTTTAATTATTATTACGTGTAACCCTAGATAACGCTTATTTATTGTCCGCGTTTCGTGTATTTATTTAATTATTAAACTCTCTCTCCCTCCGACAAAGTACTTTTTTTACACATGTTGAATAATATATACATTATATTAAAAATGTCGATTAAGTTATGATAGACACAAGCTAAGGCTGATCCTAAAAGAACTGGTCGATGATGTTTTAGGCAAGCAAGCTATACAATGGGTTCATGGTAGTTTTATAGGTGGGGTCGTCGTCGTGCATTGATATATTCGCAATAGGCCTTGAGTTTGCTATGCGCTGCGTGCCCACACCGCGCCGTTGCCAGAGACTGCGTCCTGCGAAGCGCATGCGCGTGTTGTAAATGCGCGTAAGCGGCTTGTCTTAAAATTATTACTCCGAGATTTGCAAGGTTGCGGGGCACCAAAGGGCTTTGGCGAGTTCACCAGCGGAATAAACACGTAAAAAACACGAAAAACTGGGTTCGAGACACGTCGACAGG
>JAODAC010006706.1:0-30072 GCA_027575185.1 Mimaenictus wilsoni
ACCGGACGGGTAGTCCACGAATCCTGCTAAAAATAAAAGATTCGCGTTAATTCGCGGGTTGATGTTGCTGTTCGCAATATTAGCAATACCCAAATGGGGGTTACAGACCACAAGGTCATACCTGCAATATTCAGAATGACCAATTAGTCATGATAGAGACAGGTGCAAGAAGATCAGTGAATTATGAAGGCCTTGTAAAGCAGCTTCGAAAAAACTTCCGCTCGCTTCGAGCGTGCTTGTTAAAATATGCAACGAAAAAATGTTTTTAGTTTCGTGGTCACAATGAATGTAAGTATGCCGCCGGAAAGAGGCGATCAGTCACAACCTCCTGAACGGGCACTTTCCAGGAGTATCTAGAAGATGGTGCAAAGGTGTAAGTTCTGCATGGAGAAGGACGACAGTTGCAACACAAGTCGAAGGAGTATATTGTAGAGACACTTGAAAGAAGAAACATTCTCAACAAGGATTCACAGGCTCTTCTTTGATGTCAATTGAATCTAAGCATTGTTCTGTTACTACTGATTTATTGCTTTATTGCTACATGATATGGACGTATTTAGGGCACAAGTCCAACTTACTTTTCCATCAAGCGCGGATGCACCCACCTAATCTGCTAAACTGTGATGCTTAGTATGTGCAAGTCAAACAAGACAATCAAGACGCCTAACTGCCTATGAAGTACAAATAGAATATAGATATATAATTATAAACACAAATAGAAATACAAATACAATTACAAATATGATTGAATTCACAAACACGTATTGTCTCGTGATGCACTGTTGATTCATATATCAACATAATCATAAGCCATATTCCAAACACTTCTCAGGGAAATTTCACATAGAAACAATGAAATGACTGAAATACGCAATTGTTTATCCATGAATTTATTAGGGGAAATTTAGCAATGTTAATAATGGTAATATAAGTATAGTTTATGTGCAATATTTGCAAGATATAAAAAGTATGTCTGATGATGTGTACGAAAATAGCCGATAAATGTATGCAATATGTTATAAGACCAGGTAAAATCGATAGTTATACACAATCGATTAGAAAAATATTAATACCAAGTTAAAGTACATGAAAAGGGGAATAAATGGATATAAGTGCCACATTGTTACTTTAATGAACTTTAAAGGAGCGGCTCATTTTAACAGAAGTATAAAGAAGTTTTTTCTTGAAAGGATCGAAATAATCTTGACACCATGAGAAAGTAGAAGAGTTAGGGAACATTTTGTTAATTATTTCATCTTCATGGTTTCATATTTAGAAAATCTTCATTAAACGTATTCCTTAAAAATTGCGATAAGAGCGAATGGATTGTGGCGCAAAATGGTATAGAGTTCTCAATTTTCACCTTTAAATATATTGTGAGCTAAAACCGGGGTGGCACTAAGTGATTGTATTTATTGGTGTCCGATATGAAAATTAACTTGAGTAAAGGCATGATAAGTGAATCCACCTGGGCAGCACAGTCGGTAGAGCTTGGGCCTACCATGCAGTCGGACGAGGTTCGAGTCCTCGGGGTGGGCACCCATTAATCACATTTACCGCTCAAAAAATCACATTAATCCACACCTATACAAACCACACAATAAAAAACCACTCTTCAAATCAACAATCGCAAATACGCGCAACCCACAACTTTCAACACTCAAGAAAATAGGATAAAAACCGCTGACAAATTACACAACACAAACAACCCTCACAAACAACAAGAATCCATATATAAACAATTCAACACAAGGATCAGCAGCAACAACAACAACATCAAATGACAATCACAATAATAAACATATGGTCGTTGGCCAGGTCTCTGGACCAAATACAATATTATTTTTATCAAAAAGCATATATTTCAATAAATTACAATCATGTTTTCTTTCTTCCATATAAAAAATTGAATACCGGGCGGTAGCACGGTGGATTGAGTCGTTGGCTAGCAGTCGTGACATCCCGGGTTCGAACCTACCTCAGGTTAGGCGGACCTTTTTAGCGGCGGCTTGCCGCGTTGTGGAGCTGGGTACTCGTTAGATCACTGCAGTTAAGCAACGTCGGACATTGTTACGCGTTGGATGGGTGACCACTTGGTCTCCCCACTCAACAAGCGGCTTCGGCGCCGTCTGCGAACCCCTGACTTCGCGGTAAAAACGCGAACAAAGGTTGGGCGATTCGCTTGCAACGGTACCCGGAAAGAACCTGCACAAGAGTTGCAAGAGTACAAATATGCACAAGAGTTCAGAGCAGTACCAACAGTAGCGAGACCGAATCGGGCCGGGAGAAAATTACCAATCCTTACACCAATATTTGGTAGAAAAAGGTTGTTGATTAAATAATAATAAAAAATAAACATTTATTAGAACATATTATAATTGAATACTTTATTTGTTAGTACACTTCTTCCTTATGTTTATTCACCAAAGGTCCGTTTCACCTGACTCGTTCACATAAAGCACATTATTATACACATTAAATTGATGTTTACCAGAATAATACAAATTATAGTCCGCCATAAATTAATTTACCAGTAATTCGCTTTTATAACCGATAATACAATAGTATTATCATCAATAATTTGATTTGAATTTGATATGAATTCGCTCATTGATAATCGAGAACCAATCAGTTTCATAGCTTTGTTCATTTTCCGACATACCGAAACCACGATGACATAATGCACGGTGTTATTATGTCCCTTCGCCATGGTTTACACGACGGCATCGGCAAATAATTAATGCTTTGTTTGATATTTTGGTATTTCTGGCATATTTAGGTACGCGCCTTGCTCCAGCCCATTCCAGCCTCGCAGCACTGTCATAATTTCTCGCACACACGCGCGCGGCATTAGAAGGTAATAGATTACAGTTACGGCAATCACTATAATAAATAGATAATGCCACGTTAATATGGAAACACAACCACCGCCAGCGATGCCCGGCGCGAATGATAATATTCCAGCAGGTATGATATGGCTTGATTGACCGTCGGCTGATTTACGAGCGTGTCGTAAATCCACTCGAAACCGGACGCAACAACAACGCATATTGCTTGATAATACACCTTGCAGCGGCTGTCCGCGTTGTGGATGTATATTATTAGGCAGTTTTGTTCACCTACGCCTATCGCACTTTCATACAAAGTCTGCCAAAATTGTTTAAAACTACCATTAAACGAATAAAGTCAATTTCGGCTGTCAGTCTTCATCGTGCTCGTCATGTCAGTTTTGAATCATTTGTTAACACATATTTAAAAGTTATGAAAATGCGAAATTAAACATGATTAATCTTGTGGTTACTATTACGGTTTCCATGGAATTTAACACTTTGTATCACACTAATTTCAGATTTGTGCTCAGGCACACATCAGTAGCAATTACCGAATGACAATTTCGACGTTGCGAATATGCAAGCACCCAAACGCGATTAGAATTTATGGTAGCGCGTGTGACACTCACGGCGAAAAATCGACACGATATTCAAATATCGACGTCACCTACGCACACCGAAAACACCCACGTATATGGAAAAAACAACACATAAAAATATTTGTATCCGACGCCATGCATTAATCAACGGCCCCTCATGTTGGCCTAATTCCGAAATTCGATTTCAAGCACGATTTAATTAAAGGATTACTTAATAATTTAATCGCTTTCATCACTTTCACATCACTCTCTGAGAACACGGGAAACATCAAACTGGAAATTGATGATAAATGCGACCAGCCGCAAATCTCAAATTAACTGTCATGAAAAAATATTGTGATTGTCATCATGTAAATATGTTATAATCTTTTTAATTGGATTCGTTCAATCCGTAGAATGTATAACAACTACGAGAATTATTATTAGCTTGTAGCATTTTAATGTGATTCAATAATTAATCCCCGTGCGAACAGTATTTCTTCAATTGGGGAACAAAATATATTATGATTGTCATGTAAATTTGTTATAATCTCTTTCAATTAGTTTCGGAAGTTGTCGCGTATGGTGAAGGGAATAAGTGGGAGTTTTGATAAAGATCGTTCTTCGCGAATTCGCGAATGCGCAGGAGAAAAGTTTGTAATGCGATAATGATTCTTCTAATTCCATAATTTTCACCAAATTGCACCCAGAGCGCACGCGCACATGATATAATCGTTATACGCGCCTGCGAAATGCACGCAGGCGGGGCTGAGGGTACGTTGGAAATGCGGAGACGCAGGGATATATTTAATTAGCGGCTCGGTTTTATCTCGTCACCCGCAAGAGTTATAATTGTCGCCGAAAACTGCCCGTTGCGATGAGCCTCAGAAAGTTTTTACAAGATTTCCAAGAGGTTTCCCAGCTGGGTGTTAATAAAATGAGTGTTTTATAAAATCATTTGGAAAATTTGGTCTTGTTAAAACTTGGCGTAATCGATGTTAAAGTCGACTTATAAAAGTCCTGAAATGATCTTAATAATCAATTACTTTTCATCCAAATGATTAGGTTGTAACTTATTGGAGTTAATAAAATTATCAATAACAAACCAAAAGTACAAACCAAACTGCAAAGAAACAACAATTCCTGGAAATATATCGATGAAATGTTTAGTACATTCAAATAGTGCTGGTAGATGTATATATTTCAGTATTGTTTTTACTTAAGAAATGTCATAGATATCTTAAAATTTTTCATCACCTACTTGATTGCTAAGCAAACAATACGGTAATGTTCTTGTTGGGAACCGTTGTGCACGGTCGTTGAATATTTTCCACGCTTTTATGAAGGTCAAGACTGCAATTAAAAGATATTTTACGACGTGCATATTTTGCGATTTGGGTGGTTTTGGAAAGCGTAGTCGATCCCATGGTGTATTGTTTAGGCACGTCCGGTGGTACCATCTTATCTTTAACGACCTCCCGTAGATCGGACGACTAGACTTGCGAGAGGCGAAATATGTGTCGCAGATGTTTGGCCAAAACTGTGCCTAAGGGTAAGCCTTTCTGGGCACACCCGGTGAAAGGTGAGAGAGAGCGAGTGGCAGGCGGAGTGTGCTCGGATTGGTCCAGGGTAGGTTCGTGAGGTGGAAGATTGTGGGGGAAAGCGTTGTGGATGTGTAGACCCCAGCCGATGCAATTGTAAATTTGTGTAAATAAAGTTAGTCACAAGCCATACTTCGACGTCTCTACTTCTCTCTGCAGCGCAATCATCACTGTCAACGAACGGGTAGTTCGGGTCCTGCTAAAATAAAAGACCTTTGGCGTTTTCATCAAAGGTTGATGTTGTCAGCAGGCAGGCTGTTCGTAACAGTTATAATAATAATGCCGCGATACATTGCTTTGCAGGCATTCGAACAATTATTCTCTAACACATACGCCCCTGCCAGCGCGTGCCCCAAAAACGATGCAAGAATGAACTTGTATCGTTATAAACTGTTAAAATATGATACAATGGTATAATTTTAATATTTAAACAGGAGATATTGTCAATACATATTAATGATACTTCACTATACCCATGAGCATAGTAGCCCAGTTGGTAAGATCGCTGTATACCATGCAAGGGGATCCAGGTTCAAATCCTGGTCTTGACAATAATACCTCCACTCGCTCCGGCGACCACATTAACATCTGTGGTTGTCATTACAGAAATCTTCTTTACCCTGGGGTAAGACTAGCAACCTACCCAAGGGGAATTAATATGCTCATAGTTACCCAGAAAAATTCTGGAAGAATGACAGGCCACTGGCCTATGCCCGATCAGCGACAAGACGGGTGTACGAAGAAGAAGAAGAAAAAGAAGAAGAATACCCCAATCACATTCTCATACTAACTGTAGGATAGCTACGTTATAATTGAAGAGAAGAAGTATTAGTAAAATTTGGTAATAATACATTCTACAATGTTCATGTTCCTATACGTATTCCACCTTATTTAAAACGCTGACAAGTAAATTTACTGACTTTCGCTAGTAAATTAATTCCAGCACAGTAATGAATGTATTAATCAATCCACACCAGTAATTCTACACTGGAAAACCAAACGTATTACTGCACCCGCGGTGGCGCTGATAATTGCGACAATATTAAACCACGAGTTTGCTAGTCACCGACACGTAACTGCTATTTGCAACTGGCGAAGCAGTTAAATATTCCACCAGATCCTCCATATCGCTCATCCTACATTTCCCAAGCCAGACGCACGCGCCTGTGTTTGCAAAAAACCTCCAAATCTATTTACCTAGTGTGTGGTGTGGTGGATTAGAAATTCGCTACAAGTAAGTGCTCCCGAATTACGCCAACGCGCCAACCGGTCTTGAATACGCGCCAATGAGTTAACCCATCGCCATTCAGAGCGTTAAAACTTTGTGCCGTGTGGGTGGAGCACCAACTGAATCAAGCCAGACACGCGCGCGTGTCTTCAGTTTTCTATTGATTAATTGCCGAAAAGGTGAACGCAAAATTTGTGCCAACTTTATTCGCGCTGAATTTCTCCTCGACGAGCATAGTCGAATTGCGGCCGGGCACTCGGGGGGTGGCGGTGGTGGAAATGCACCGTGTTGAAATGTGTGGAAACGTGAAGCAGCAACATTAAGTGTTTTCGCTTCTCTTTAAATCTATTGCCGGGCTGCGGCTGTGGCGGCAGCGTGTGTGTTGTAAAGTACGTAGCGTGGCGGAGTTCGGGTTGTTGAAATTCGCTACAGAGGTTCTCCACTTGCTTAGTTTCTGCTTTCGCATCTAGTTGCTACGCTCACTGTCTAGGATGGTCTGAGATGTTCTCTACTTCTCTCGAAGTGGGAGAAATACCTTTATTCTTGGAGAAGAAGTTAAAACCGGGGAAGAAAACTTTGCGCACTTGATGTGATTGCTTTGAGGTTGTTTTCACTTATTGACTTGAAATTGTAACAAAAACTATATACTAAGAAGTGGAATAACCCAATGGCATGAACGAACTATGACAATATAAAGGTAATAATCGGTTTTACTGTCATCAATTATATAATCAATTTGGCCAAATAAATCGGTTTTATTTTGAAAACTACATTAGATTAGTTGAAAATTTAAACTAATATGTTATTGCCTATATTCTAAACTATTAATTTACCAAATTTGAAAACTATTGAGATATCCGTACTTCTTTTATAAGCAATGCGATTATATGACCGCACGGGTAAGTTATACCGAGATGATATCAGGAAGACGAAGAGGCTACTGATGAAGCAGTTTTAGGAATAGATGAAGATGAATAGATGAAGCAGAATTATAGGCCAGGCATCAAGCTCGACAGAGTGTGCGACTAAAAATGGACACTAACGATCCACAATACTTAAAGCCAAGAATCAAATTAATCTCATACAAATTGAGGAAAAAGATAGTATCTTGCCTGGTTGCCTTCTCGTTGTTCATCAATGTTAACTACAGGATTGCGGACATCAGGAAAGCACTTTATAAGGTAATAACATAAAAGAGAACTGTTTAGAAGACAAAAATCATAATATAAAGAACAATACCGACCAATTTTTACATACTGAACCGACACTTAGAATATAACCCCAAAAGATGAAAGCAAACCTCACGCAGTTGAACTGAAGAATTTTCGAAGTGCATTAGGAATCAGCATAATTGTCAAAGTTAGGAATATGGTCATAAGGAAAGAACCGGAAATAGAAGGGATCGAGAAATTCATACAAGGGATAAAAATGGATAAGGAGAGTCACACGAGGAGAGTGTGAGAGACGAGATGGAAAGAAGGAGAAAGATGGGAAGACCGATGCAAACATGGGAGACGCAAGACATGTCAAGCAAGAAAGACAAGTCAATAGAACAAATTATCAAGAAAAGGTAAAATATGGAAGCTTTTAGCAGAAATTGAAAAGTTAATGGTAATATATAAACAAATATATAATCTAAATGTAAAATAAAGTTAAATATATAAAAATATATAATAAAGATTGAATATCAACTATATTTGAATATTGCTATATTTTATCTTTTAGTATCACTACGTCTAAACGAGCCACAGTGAACGTATTCTCACACCACCGATTTCAGGCTGTGAACATTAAGCCTAGCCTAGCATTGTCTGACTAATGTATTTAAGCCGCCTTCAATTAGTAAACCCTTGTAATTTGTACGGCTCGGACTTTAAAAACTTCTAGGAGTAACGAACCTTCCCAAAATTACCTTACAGAGTTCTCATAAAAAATGAATACGAAACATGTGCAGTAGTCACAAATTTATCTATAGCACAGTGCCGATTACGAGCAGGGTGAATGCGACTAAGTTTGAAATTTTTAAAGTTGAACCTTCGCATCACTGCGATTTGGTGTGAGCAGTGCCTAAGTGTAATATGTATGACACAATAATAAGTATGACACAATTTGCTTTTTTAATGATTAATATATGATTAATATAGATCAAACAACCGCAATATATTACATACAAAATGACTCTCTCACACCCATAGATTGCTTCCCTTTGAAGGGCAGAAAAAAATAAAAGAAAATAGCCATGGTTTAATGACCTGCAAGATATACGTCGAATACGTCTTTAGCGGCGTTTTAGTGTCTGAATGGTCATCAAAGACGGACATTCGTGAGCGGTGCTCATAAGACTACAAGCAGTAATGAAGCGTCTGTGAAACAACAATATTGCCGACGTGGTGGAGGCGCTGGGCGTTAGTTATTATGATAGTGTTTATTGCCCAAGGAACTCATGATGATGATTAAACTTTTATGGCTTCTTGGTTACTAATATATTGTAAAAACTTTTCATATTTTTGGGAATATAAAGACTTCTCAATAATGAATTTAATGTACTAAGAAATATTATAAATATTTATATATCTATACATAGAAAACATGAAGTCATTTTTCTAATCACGAACTTTACAGGTTATTACTTAAATCCAAATAAGTGCATCTCGTTTTTTTGTTTGATTTACCAAGCATCGACTGCTATGGTCATTAGCTCTATTCAATTCTTGTTCAATGTAATTAGTCATATTAGAGGCTAACACTATTGATAAGAAGAAGAATTCACTTTACTATGCATCCACACCGAGAATCGAACCCGGGACCTCGTGGGCAGTAGTCATCAACCATACCACTGTGCCACTTGGCTGGACATCTTGTTCAAATCCATTATTTTGTTTCTTATGTAATATAACAAGCATCATTTTTACATTTCTACTTATGTATATAAGGGGTCGGCAAAATTCATATGACTTAAAAGTCTCAATCGCACTTCTAACTGCATTTACCCACTTCCATGCATATTCCTCATCTCACTATTTTTGTTCTCTCTTCTTAGTGCATGTTCCTATATCATTCTTAAATTCAATCAAATCTCAATCCTAGTACTTCTTGGCCCAGTCCTAAGTCTCAGTTCCCAGTTGAAGAAGATGACCAGAAGATTGCCAGAACTTTATTATATTTCTTTATCGCTTTACATAAGATTATTTACAGAAAATAATTTGTTGTTTGTTGTGTTGGTTCTGCTAATTGTGTATGATCTACGTCTTATCACTTATTTGTGTCTAATCGCTATTTTATCTCTTGTAAATCAAAATCAAGAAATGTAATTTCTCTAAAAAGAAATAACAAGGAATAGATTCTTGCAATATATTTAGTTGTACATAATCGTCTGTCTCTGCATCTCTTTACTTTAGTGAAGAGATAAGAAGAAAAGTAAAGAAATATTTTATCTATTGTAAATCAAAATCAAGAAATGTAATTTCTCTAAAAAGAAATAACAATGAATAGATTCTGGCAATATATTTAGTTGTACATAATCGTCTGTCTCTGCATCTCTTTACTTTAGTGAACAGATAAGAAGAAAAGTAGAGAAATATACAGAAATCGACAATTCCCAATTTTAATTCCTTACTTTTACTGTCCAACAAACTAAACGGAAACACCATGTGATCCTTCACGCGGTCATAAACTTTAACGATACTTTCTGCCCATTTCCCTCAACTAAACTTTTTTAGTTGGACTGACTTTAGCGCTTTATTCCACCAGACATCACGATTCTCGTTGAAATCTCACAGCTCCTTTCTTGAAAATTTAAAGCTTAACGACGTACTACAATGTACTACAATTCTTCAAATACACACAATTTAAAGGTCATAAGAAGGTATTTAAATAAATTTTCGCAATGTACGGAAGTTTCTTATTACTCATTTTTTCTATTACAATTTGCTACTTCGATCGTAAAACTCCTAGTGGGAAGTGGACCAACACACACCACTCATTGGAAATCCAGCGAGATAAAGAAATAAACTAGGGAGGAAAAGGGCATTAAAGTAGTATTTTCCGCACAAAAAAAAGAAACCCACAGAGAGCTTTCCATCTGTTGGCTGTTTAATGTTTTCCGGTGGCGTTCCAGCCTCTTCTTCGTCATCGCCGCTGCCGTCATAAAATTGCACATATGACAATAGTTCATTACTCTTTGTCTTTTTTCGTCTCGCGTGTGTGCAGCTTCTCGGTCCCGCTTTTTCCCGCTCGTAAACCATAACTACGCGATAACTAGCCGCAGTTGCATCAGTGCAAAAGAACAAAAAGTGGGTTATGTTACGCTGCTATGCGATAGCAACGCTTCTATATCACCCGCATCACTACATCGGATAGCCTTGGAAAACGCTCGACCAAAGCAAACTAAATAGGAAAAAGTGAAATGGTTTTTATTGCGTTAAGTGTTCCCTAAGTGCACATTATGACCATTAAAACAGTCCGGTAAAAATATTAATTTACAAACGAATATAAAGGCGAATTAAACTTATATCTTCAACTTTTATTTGGCTATTAAGAGGCTTGGTAATAAAATATCAGGGTCGATGTAGAAAAATGGCGCCATAATGATTGCAATAAACATTGCGGGCGTTGTACACATTTGATAACAACTTTTTTGGGCTAAGTCTGTGATCTATTATTAGTTATTACTTTGTATTATAATCAGACGAAATCTATGTCAGTGTAACCTATTATGGGTCAATAACGAAGATCACCGCCAAAAACAAACTAGAATTTCCTTGACCGACTAACCTTTGAATTTGGCGCTCGCTGCCTACCAAGAAAATATTCGCTAGGTGGTATAAGGCCTCGGTATAACCTGTCAATAGGCTAACAAGTAGCCTTATATTGCTTTCTTCAGTTTTACAATTTCTTGGGCTCTATTGTATGATAAGTCGAGTTTTATCTGCTTAGGGCCATCTTCATCCGTCCAGGCGGACTTCTTGAATTTAGACATTGATACTCCACAGGTCGGTTCAGGACAATGCAAGGTGGTTTCTGCTGCCTTCTTGGCTAACATGTCCGCCTTAGTAATGACTACAATGTCTTGATGCGCAGGCTCCCACTGTATTGTGAGTTTATTGCCTGGCCCTTGCACTTGAGCACTTTTTTTGCTGTTCCAGGTTACTTTTGACTTGCACTGCTCATCGCGAAGGATCGTTAGTACCGCTTCACCTTTGTATTTCTTTTTGAGGCACTGCTGGACACATAGGTATGAAGTTATGATTTCAGCCTGAATTATGGAGGAGGCCTTGCGACGACATTAATTCCAATGTCAAGGTTCAATCACTTTTTAGATCATATTATTCTTGTCCTCGGTTATGCTCTCGGCTTCGGTGTTAGCAGCCGGGATAAACTACATTACATAACCTAACATAACCAACCCAAATCCTTTTAAACAGAGTGGCATATATTTAACAAAACAAAAAATCAAGTAAATAGTGAACTCTTTCATATGGTAGCTGTATGAAAGAGTATAAATACCAAGGTGACCAATTGTACTTTTAAAACAATCCTTTAAGCCTTTGGTAAACGCTGATCTAGAAGTAACTAGCGAGCGATTCAATTATTTTAGGCGACAACGATCACTATCTACGGCGGAAAATAAGTTATCCACGTTATGTCGTTTTACAACTTAAAGTCCTTGAAATATACAATAGTTCCCTTACTTGTTTCGGTAAGTACTACTAAAACGAAATGGGCATCACTCAATAAAGACGCTTTCCTGTGTATACTTAATGAAATCGTATCCACTGAGCACACGACGCTCAACTCACCGCGAATTTAGCGATTTAACAAGCGCCTCCAGAGTAATGAGGTACTTAACCTACTAAATTTGCAAATATTGTTGAAACTGCAAACTATAGTACTTAAAAAAGTAATAATGGTTTACAGATACAAACTAAACTTGTCAAGAATCAATCACGAGAACTCGTATTGCGCAAAAATTAAGGAGAAATATTCTATAAGTGGAGCATCTGTGTCGCAAGTTTTCAATCATTCAAATACATCCGAATTCCTTTTTTCTCATGTAGCGTGCTTTGTCATGTGGAATTGTGGTTAGTATGCCGTCTACGCGGCAAAGTAAAGTCGCACAGAGGAATAAATAAAAAGATTGACAAAAAGTTTGTGGGCTGGGCCTGGGAACGTGGGGGGAAATTCAGTGGGAGCGCGTGATCGGGATTCCAGTGCGCGGATCTCTGCGCTCGCACGTTTCAATTAGAAATCCGTCGGACGTGACGTTTTATTATTGTGATTATGCATGTGCTGTTTGTCGCTGCCGCTGCTGGACGTTGGGTAATAAAAGAAAGACCGGAAAAAGTTCAGCAGCCAAGGGGAAAATACAGAAAAAATCGTCGCATCCCTGGAGCAGAAAATGAAAATATTAATATAATTTCCATTTCATATCGTTTCCATAAATTTTGCTGGGATGGCCTCAGTTAATTTGATTTTGTTGGTTTTCTATGCAATCATAATATATTTTCCAATTTATATTTTCAGGAAAATTATTAATTTGTTAAAAAGAATAGATTATAGCAATGATGTTACGGGAAAATAAGAATATATGGCTGATATTTCATTTTTAGATGCTTACAATTAGTATTATAAAATAAAATGTAGCATGTGTATATTTAATGATTTCTGATCATAAGGATACATCTTGCATTGTAGCTTTTATTTTAATAGTAATCATGCTGAACATGTTTGAATTAAAAGAATTTAATAGAACAAAGTTGAATAATATTATTTTATTACCGGACCAATAATATGATGATTATTTTGCCGAGATTATTTAAAAGGGAAAAGGGGCTGCGGGTTGTTCATCGCTAGAATCGTGTTAACCCTTCATTCAAGTCATCCCTTTATCCTAAATTCCATAGAGTTGATTCATTAATCAAATATACTTGGGTATTAAAGAAATATAATAAATATTCTTTCCAAAGCTAACGTCTATAGGGGGTCAAAGTAGAATGTACCGACGTGAATAAATAATTTCGATATGAACATATGTTTCAATTTCGTACTTTTTAGTACTGTAACGATTGAATGTTTCTAAGAAAGTAAACTTGCTGGCATTGCTATCGTGTCTAACGAGCAGAAAAGCAAGGCAAAATTTTAAAAAGAATTTTAAGGTTGGCGGTAGCTAGATACGATTTATCTCTATGCTCGGAGGGCTTGTATATCAATCCTCCTATAACGCAGTGCCCTTACAGCGCGATTTCCGTTCAACATAGTCTCAGCAGTTCTTTCCATGCACCTAATGAATGGTTTTAACTGGATATGTTTATATCAGCGGGGTATATAAGCATTCAAGCATATATCTTTGCCATTTACGACTAATTGTAAGATCAACGTATAATGCATGTTGGAAACCCCTTTTACTTTAAATGGTTCAAGTGTTCAGCCAAGTGTCGCAGTGGTATGGTCGATGAGCTCTGCCCATGAGGTCCCGGGTTCGATTCTCGGTGGGGATGCATATTAAAGCGAATGTTTCTTCTTATCAATAGTTTTAGCCTCTAATATGACTAATTACATTGAAAAAGTATTTAATAGAGCCAAGAATATGCCAATATATAATAATGACCATAGCAGTCGATGCTCGGTAAAATCAAACAAAAAAAATGGTTCAAGCAATACAAGCTGATTCTACAATTTCACTATCAGTTGCAGAAATAGTAAACATTGCTTCTCGTTTAAGCGATGCAAAATTGTAGTAAACCAAAATTGTAGTGTGTAAGGGAACTAGTACTCGGAGAAGAAACTTTAAATGATGAAGAACTGTTGGAATCAATTGTTGCACCCTCCTGAAATACATTGGTAAAAGAAAATAAGGAAAACGAATGGGTGCCAAATCTCGATTTACAAGATATGAAAAAAGGCAAAATTTGGCAAAGGAATTAGAACTTAATTTCATTCAAATTGATTATTCAACGGCGGTGTGCAGCGCAAAGTTTAAATGAAAGTTAAGGAATCGAGCTAAGCAATTTCTACTAAAGAAGGGTTTTAGTGGAGTTACAAGCGAAAACCAATGTAAAGATCATTCAAATGAGGATAGATATTTTGACATTAAAAGAAGACGAGTTCATCGACTCATACCCGTGAGAATGAGTGTTGAAAGATTACATAATTTTACAAAAGTTTACAAAATGGGTGGTTAATTTTACAAAAGTTAGTTATTGTTTCATTTTTTATTATTTCCTTATACGATTAATGTATTCGTTTTATATTTCAAATGTCAATAGGAATTGTTTCCTAGGCTGTTAATAAACAAATAAATTTATTGTTCTGTTTTATGTTTATTTGCGAGCATCGTCTACTGTGTATTATTAGCTTTATTCAATTATTTTCGCTACAATTAGTAATATTGCTAATTACATGCTAATACTATTGATTACAAGATGAATTCATATTTGCGAATTCGCCGGTAATAGAAGCCGGACCTTGTGGTCAGCTGTCATCGAGCATATAGTTATGCCACTTACAATTACTTGGACAGAATTCTGTGCTGATGATATTATTATGTTAAGACAAGACCCACTTCCATTTCAATCATATTTAAAACTAAATCATATTTACGTTAACATGTTTTTAATCTAAATAAACACACACCCAGGTTCCCAAGATGATAGCTTAGGCGATATCACTATGATCACTAGGTTTAAATGTTAACTGGTTCTTCGAAAAGCAGATCCCAAGATCATTTACAGGACTATGTACTTTTACGTCCATAATTTAACAAGTCAAATTGAGCGCCACAAGGATATTATTACATTTTTTTATTATGAAGAACAAGAAAGGCATAGAACAAATATACTAATATTCCTTGTAGAAGAATAAAATATGAAGAAAACTTAAATTTTACGATATATTATTTTATATGTATTTATAATAAAAAGGAGAAGACGATCTGCACGATTCCAACAGGAAAGACATATGACCAGGACGAAGTCAGGAATAAAAGAAGCCGTAAAACGGATAACGAAATAAATTTTATCTCCTCCTTCTGCACGCAAGCCTCCTCTTATCCAACGCAATAAAAAATAGCAAATGTGCAGGAGTTGAACGGCGATGGTGTAAAATAAGCGTGAGTATTTTTAAAGCTCGCGCGCAGAGGTGCACGTGGGGGGGCTGGCGGGCGGACGGATGTAAAAGAAGGGAAATTGTAATAAATGCACTCGACTTTAATTAGTTAGCTCGGCGACGCCGACGCTGGCATCTTCAGCTAGCGGTAAACGCCAGCGTTCTGGAGAGAGGCGGGAGAGAGTGTAACACGTCTTAATTTACGAGTGCAAAACAAATGAAGTGTTTTGTCTGCACGTGCAATTCGCCTCGACTCTCGGTAGCCTAGACACGAAAATAATAACGCACACGAAAGACGCGCCTGTATCCTCGAACGGGGTGAATTAAAGCAGCTACGCGACTGCAGCTTGAAACAAATGAATTAAAGAATTATGAAATTGCAGCGAATTAAAGAATTTCGCAATTACGGATTTAATTAATTAAGCCAACAAACACGCGCGTGTACATGTGCGAAATTTAATATACCGATGCAAGTCAGCGATACAGAAAAAAAATGAGACAGCTAAGGATTGCTTTATTTGCCTGTTGCAAATTAAATTCAACGCGTGAGCAGCGTTATTGTTTCGACTTGCAATAATCGCAGCGTGTAACATGCTAATGTCACACGCTAATTAATACATATTGCAATAATTTCCGTCTACGTCGGCCTGTATTGTCGTGTTTTAATCCGTAATCCTAATACAACCCCGGGATAAAATTTTAATATGCAAGTAACGCAGCATTTTTGACCGTTATTTGGGTGGTCTAATGTCATTTATTGTTTTGACATAGTATATTGAATTTGTATTTTTCTAATCTCATTTCATTAAGAGCAAAAGCGCATTTTTTTTAATCTTTAAAATTAAAAATGCATTCTTTGATGTTCTCTGAATCTAAAGGACTAATATTTGCACATCGTCTTGAGATATAGGAAGAAGGGCTAATTGCCGCACTAAGCACTACAAAACGCTGCCAGGTGACCGGAAGGGTTAACTTGAAGTCCTTAATCACATAGAAACAGCATCATCAGAGAAACCTGTTTTTCAAGGAATTATAATTTCGATACCCATTGAAAGCCCGAGAGGATGTACGAATGGGACTGTAGCACCAGGTAGCAAATTTCTGTCCGATATATCGAATCCTCGAAGTAGACAGCAGGCAAGGGTATTGGAATATATTGTTCAAACCAATCTGAGACGATTTCTATTAACATGTGCGCACGGGGAAGCTTGCGAAGGCGTTTCTAGGGCTCATCTGCTCACACACTCAGACACTACTGAAGGCACTTAAGTCTTATTAGTCGCCTATGACCATTTGGAAAAATCAAAGCACTGAGAAAACACTCCTGGTATGAGGCTGATATAAGTTTATGAAAACCTCAGAGCAACCTAACGGTGCTCGACCTTACGAGTGGAAAGATTTAGCTTGTCTCGTAATAAAACACTGTGTCCCAAGGTAGCAATTGATGAAAATAGAATACGTGATCAACGAACTATGTAGACAATGTAAGATATTCAGGTCTTAGAGACATCTGAGCCTAATCTGTTCGTGCTCCTGAAGATGTGCATGCGCCACCATTCCAGAATGTTGTGAGGTTTATTAATAACCTATGGATCGTTCCTTAATCGACAGATGGGGCAGACCAATCGATCAGCTGATCTGATCGTAGTTCGCGAGGGGTGATTCCCTCATTGGCTCCTTGTAATATAATTTGTGATACAAAAATATTTAAAAAAGTGATCGCCTCAGGACACCCAACATGACAACATAACCTCTACAATAATTATAAAACTATAAGATATTCATTATTTTTCATTTTTATAATTTGATTGCGCAATGAAGCAGTTCTAGAAGTACTAAAATAGTAAGAGTTAATAGCAAATTAACATTATTAATATAGGAGAAAGGGAAGCGGAGGAGAGGTATGACTCAATAGAGTGGGGTGGAATACAAAAGTTGTATTTTATTTTTATTTATTTTGGTTGTAAATATTAGTAGTACATTATTGTTGAGTTTTTTTTTTTGATGTAATGTAAATGTCTACTGACAAATGCTTTCTGTAAGGATATTGTTAAATGCCAAAAAATAAAAGGTTATCTACTACTCTTATTAATATAGCGCCTATAATCCAGGGCACCAGGCAGTATGAACTGTTTGGGGGAGGCCGGAATATATTGCCTGCATAAGAAAGGGAGCGACGGAAAAAGTGATCCTGGCACGTGCAAGGTGTGGATCGGAAGAGAGAGGATGGAAAGTTTGGATAGGAGACGAGTTCGGAAAGTGTGTGCTATGTGAGGAGGGATGGGATACGTGGGAGCATTTAACAGGGAAATGCATGGGAATGAATCAGGAATGGGCGAGACGTATGCGAGAGAGAGAGAGAGAGAGGGAATGTGATCGTGGGGGTGGTTTGGAGAAAGGGGTGAGGGGGTCGCAGGAGTGTCCGCGATAGTAAAGGAGAAGAGAAGAAGGAAGGCTCGACTGGGGATGCTTACGAGGCGGGAGAGTGTACAGAAATGAAGAGGGAAGGTGTATTTATTGTATTTATTGTGCTATATTTAATATTTTGTTAAGTTTGTAAATGTAGAAATGTAGAGAGATGGAAGAAGGAAGTTAGGTAAGATAAGAAGATATGTCAAAAAAGATTAATTTATATACTATTAATACTACTATAACATAGTCTATTAATATAGTATTAATATTAGTCTGTCAAATTCTTTGTGGCGAACGCCTAGACAAGTTAGGGTATTTTTTTCTATGTGGCCAAATTATCTGAAATTAGTCTGGTATAAAGGTAATTCATGTTTGTTTACCCTGTATCACATGTGTTTTACGTGTTTGTGTGCCGTTCGTTTGTATTTCCGAATCAACTACTCGTTTCTTCAACATCATCTACATTTGCCTCGCAAACCCACGTTTACGCACGGGTTGATGTTGCTGTTCGCATTTACTTCCTTTTCAGTGTGTTGAAAAGGAAGTAAATGCAGCTAATGTCAACGGTATCAAAAACAAATTTCTAGTCGTAGAAATACAGGGTTTTATTTTATGTGTTTGCAATTACAATATATTTAATATTTAAAAATTGAATATACAAATATTCGTAATATGATGCTTTCTTGTATAACATATTAGGATATAGTTCTAACTTTGAAATTTCAAATAGTGTACAAGCATTATTGCTTTCAATTATTTATCGTTTGCCTCACAATTCTGTATTTTGGAACAGTCTACAAGTACGACATTTACACAACTACGCGCTATCTGTGTAAATATGGTATACTTGCCCACCTGGGCAGCACAGTCGGTAGTGCTTCTGCTTACCACGCAGCAGGACGGGGTTCGAGTCCCCGGGGTGGGGGCACCCATTACTTCACAATTATAACTCAACAAAAATCACATTAATCCACACCTATAAAAACCACACAACAAGAAAATCAACCTCTCTTCAAAAATCATCACCCAACACCAACAGTCGCAAATAGGCGCAACCCACAACACTCAATTCACATGATACAAATCACAATAATAACATGTAATACAAATACATAATAAATATAAATCCAGGCTGAAGGACCAGTATGGTCGATGGCCAGGTCTCAGGACCAAAAATACAATTTTTCTTATGGTCTATTTATCTTCATTCAGTTTCGGCGATTATAAATAGGTACCTGTTATTCATGACAAAATATGTCAGGTAAATATTTGCTTTTCGTAATTTTTAATACAACTAAATACCGATAAGGGGTCGTACACAGTCTTAGATGGTCAAACATTTAAAAACTACGTAAGCCTCTAATTATATGAATATCTGAAATTATATCATTTTACCGAGGAACGGCTATAACTCAGAATCCTGTAGAATTTTTCTGTTTTGTTGTTTATGTTGTATATTGTCTAGTATGTTGGAAATTAATGTGTGATGTGTGATTTTGATGCGTAAATAAAGTAATGTATATATCAGTTCGTCGGGTGGTTCGCCCACTTCGGGCAATCGAACCTAATACATTTTTAATTTTCTTCAATGTTTGTAATTGGTAATAATCTACGTAATAATACAGAAAAATTTCGGCTTACATGTACATACTGTTTTATAAAATGTTGGAAAATCTATACGAAAGAAGGGCATACTTGACAACATAGACAATCAGTCTAAATTAGTGACAATTTTGAATGTCGTAAAATAAGTTCACATTTATATCTCTTTTTGACAAAACGCTCTCTGCGTGTTTAATATAGGAGGGATGTAAAAGTGGTGTTCGAGAACCAATCCAGACAGATTCCAGTTTACCGTGGTAAGAATTAAGGCATGAATAGAAAATTGCATTGTCATAATCAGTATCCAAAATCCAAAATGGCATGTCATCTGCAAACAAACGACACTATTTAAATATACTAGCATTAAATCAAGTAGATACCAACCTGATGCCAAACCTGGAACAGCTTGTAATTTTCCTCTCTTTAAATCAATAGCTTTATGAATGAAATTTTGGGTTATCTTTTCACCCTTGCTATAATTATGTGAAATTAGCCCGAGAATTAGTATTATTAGTACAGTGCACTTACTAAACCATTATGTTTTCCGCAATATAGACATTATTTTCGTCCAAGTTAAATGTAACGTGATAACATGAAGTATTTACTTCACGAACATTTACAGATCTTTTAATTTCATACCATGTTCCTGCGAACTACAAAAACAATTTAAAAGATACTTAAGATCAATTATTTGACACATACTTCAACTTCATTAAAATTCTCGACAGTTTGTAGATTCTCGTTACAATTTCCTAGACTTAAAAGTTGAGCACTGCCATTGCCCAGGATCGCAAGAAGAAACAAAACGCTTGAAATAATCATGGTGATAGCGTTCTAAATATTTTTTGTTTCGACTTATATACCTTTTTAAGTTTATTAATAGCATGTTTATCAGTGTTTGCTTGGCGAAAAATTGTTATTGCTATGTATTTCGAACGATGTTAATATTTTTGTCTATTAATGAGTTTGTATATAAACTTTAATTATAGAGTTTATGCGTTGAACGAGCGTCCGGTTGGGCGATAAGATTTTTACATATTTGGGAGTACTTAGCAATTATTTTCCCCAGATCATTTACACAACCACTATCATACAGCCTTGTTAGGACGACTCCAGGACGACATATCGAAGACGAACATGTAATCATTTCGCACAATTAATGAAGTTCCTAAGAAATAAATTAGTTGAAATTGCAATTTAATAAGGAAATAGAAAATTTGAAGCCCCCGACTGGGATCGATCTGGCGACCTTTGAAATACTAGTCCAATGCGCTACCAATTGTACTACGGTGACTCCCGGGAACGCGTTCGGGAATTAGCACCGGACACGTTCCCGGGCTGACTTGACGTTTCATGGCTGACTTGAGTCGGCGGTGGTAGCCCTGTATGAAATGCATGAGAAGGTGATATCGCCATTCTTCCGCTTAAAGTTGTGGACGAAGACGGGATGAAGTTAACATAGGTTTTACGAATTTTGTTTGAATCAAATCAGCTTAATTTGTACTCCTGAAACATTTTGTATTTTTTCTCCATACCTCCTACAATTGCATCTAACGGGCAGTCAAAAAATCCTATAAAAAGTAGAAGATCCACTTAAGGCGCTTTACGCAAGTTGAAACGGGATTTTAATGTTAGTAACCATAAATTAACGGTCGCATTTTGTTGTTTTTCGCACATGCTTATTTTATTAAACTGATTGTGAATTCATATGTATTATACGGTAAGTTGAAAATGGTGTAAAGTGCTAAAATAGTATAAGTAGATCCATAGCAATAAGCGCATGCTTCTGTCATTGCACGATGGACACGAAGTCGAGGAGAAAGTCAAAAAGCAGAGGCGTCAGGAAACCACATGCGAATTCTGTTAATATGAGTAGAGGAAGAAGACAAATCGCAATTTCGCGGATCATAAAAGTAAATTTAAACATATTAAGAATAATGCTATTTAAGAATATAATAATTCTTCGAAATTCGCAATAAAAAATATTAAGTCAACCCTGAAGAGATGGAGTGACCACTTAAACCTTGACTGAAGTAGGAACGCGCAAAATGCCTAAACAAGATGCAGAAAATGAAGTAAAACGTACAGAGAAAATGTATATTCGATGAAATTTGCAAACCGAGAACTACCCGTGGTATGGAAGGTCTGTTGGATGAGTTGAGAAATGCACATGCACCAATGTCATAGGTATAACTAACTTTTTTTTACAAGAAATTTACATCAAGAAAAGTTTGGCTTCCCCAAACGCCCTACCGCGACTTCTTCCGTAGGTGCCCAGAAGGGCACATCTTCCACGCTTAATTCAAACAGGGCCGTTCAGGATAACGCCATAATCAAAATCAAAAATGTGAAAAGGTTGACTGATGTCTGTAAATATGGCTTCATTCCAAAAAATACACGACATTTTGCAAATGTTAACAGATATTAAACACAGTCATGGTTCACGAGGTTTTAGTCTGACAAGTTTCTAGACTTAATGTTAAATAATCGCACTGATTAATAAGCTATTTTTGTTGATATCCCAAAGGATAATGGAAGTAAGTGGGGATGGGTTTACTGAGTGATGGATATGAAGCTAATCAATTCTCCCTTCAATATAATGAGTCAGATTTGGCATTTCACCTCTATTAATTATAGAAGAAGAATTTCATAAATCTTCAATCCCGGGCCTTGCGGTTAGTAGTCCTCGAATACACCTTGCTGGGCATCTCAGAGAATATCTCATATATGAAGTTCCATGTACCATTGAACGTCTACACCAAATTGTGAAAGTGGATAAACTTTCATTCTAACTCAGCTATTGATTCCATATCTTCGCTCATCTGCTTTCATTAAGCGCAAAACGAGTTATATATTTTTATACTTATTCTGACGCGCATGTATATATGTTTGTGTGTACTTAGGATGAAACATTAAGAGAGCTTTTATACTTCTTAATGGTCCAATATTCCGTCCAGCAAACGCGGCGGACGCGGATTACACCACCGGTTTTATAACCCCCGAAGATGCTGCAACTGCTGCCCCTTCACCGACGGCCATGGCTTTCTTCATAAAGTCCATTTTAATGGTCATTAACGGGCAGCTACGATGGGGCGACTCATAGAAGAAAAATGTCGGCCGAAAAAAAAACAGCGCCACGACACTTCACCATGGATAAATCTACGTTTTTATCTGCGACGCTCTTTCGTGTTTTATTTTTATTTGTCCTGCGCGCTATCCTACGCCATCTCGGTATGAGGTGTGCGCGTTCATGGCCTTTATTTGGTTTTATTTCCTTTTGTTTCCTTTGGTGGTGCTCGGCAGTGTTGTCGATTGGTGTTTGCCTTTATTTTTTTCTTTTGCGTGAAGACGGAAACTTTGTTTTAGAAGTTGAAAGAGAGCACGTAGACACAAGTGGGCATTAATACATGGTTCAAGTTTATTTTATATCCGCCAAACCACCCGCGCTATGGTGTAACAATGCAACGTATACTTTGTTGGGTGCGCTTTGTGATAGGACGTATTGTGGCACGGCACGGAAGCGCTTTTTGTCCGGACTGCTCATATCTCGTGTAGTAAATTAGATTCGCCGGGGAGATATTGCTTAACGGGGACATCTATAAGTTTAATTGGATCGTTTAAGCTGTTCGAGAGAGGGTTCTGAAATTTATTTTTGTTGTGCCCGACACTGGAAAAATTAAATCAAGAAATACACAAATTTTCAAACTTATAATTTATTCATGTACCAACAAATTAGACATTCAATTACTTTTTATTATAAATCTTCTAATTTCCTTATTAAACAATAAGTGAGATTAAATATTACAGAAACTGGTATAACTAAAGGAGATATATCTGCCAGCATCAGAATTCATTCCTGAGTAATTTAAATCTTTCATGCTTCATTTAATAATATCATTAATTCTCATCTTTAGTTTACACAAGATTAGGCTAGAGGAAGTACAATGTATATGTCTACATGCAGCCACCGTCAAAAATTTATACTCACAAGTACATCTTAGCAACATGGACATTCATTGGAGGCCCACATAATGATAGGACTGGTGAGGAGCATATCACCATTCAGAACCATAAGGTCACAATCGCTAAACCTTGCCAATCTTGGAGTATTAATGGAGCCTAACCCATGATGGCCTAATCATATTAAGAAAGTATGCAGCCAAACACTTAGGACCAGTACCAGACATTGCCAGACTAATGCCAAAACTAGGTGGTGGCCCAGCTCGAAAAGTCTTAGCCATGTTTAAACTGCTCTGTCGCGGACCAACGTCGGCGTCGGCAGCCCTTTTTTGTGGCGCGCCGGGTCCAATTGTCGGTGTTATTACGACTTAATTAAAAGGGGACGTTTCTGAGTGGCAGCGCTGTTTGTAGGGCGGTGAACGCGCTGGGTCCACATGCAGACGAACGTCCTGAAGATTACAGGCCGACAGCTACCAGCATTACCATCATTTCCTTACACTATTCTAGGTGATGGTGAGACTGAACCCGCCCACAAACCATGCTTTTCTGGCATTCGGACACCCTTCCTTACACTTTCACTCTCTCTGTCTCTCCGGGTGTATCCGATCTCGGGCCTAAGCGCACAAGCCGTGCTGTACCACATGTGTTCACAGAGACTGTATGGTGGTGAGAAAAGCCAGGCCTATGCAAGGCGCCAGCCCGTCGCGTCAACCACTTCAATCTCTGGGTGGCTTGTGTTTATATATAAAATTCCCAATGGCCCAGAGAATATCGAAGTGTGACGAATAGCTCCACTTTACATACTATTTTGAAGAACTTATTTCTAGACCCAATAACTTGGCGTCTTACATAAAAAATACGGAAAATTCTACTTAAGATATCCCAAAATATGAAATATTAAAAACGGAGGTTATGGCCTTATGAGCCTTATCAGGCTTGGTGATTGACGCTTCCCATGGGCCATCGGTTCGCAACAGCTCTATGCAGCCCGGGTATCAACAAATGCTACAGCAACGTAAAGCAATAGAACCAAGTTGAGGAGCGCGGTGAGATACTGCGGTCTTGGCAATAGAAGGACTTACCGCACTGTATCGACTGAAGCAACAGAGGTTCTCTCTGGGATACCACCTGCCGACTTGCTCATGGAGGAACGAAAATATTGGTATCATCAGAGAAAGAAGCAAGAAACCTTGAAATTGCAACCCATACTTGACGTAGTCACTGACAGGGCACGGGCAATTTGAAGCTATACCTTAATCGCATTGGAAAACATTCAAACGACACGAAGATAGCTCGATGGATGCCTGGAGCATGGAACGTACGGTTATGTTAGCAATAACGCATTGCGAAACCCTAACCCCGGAACAACTATGCACATGAATGTTAGTTGGTGAACCAGCGTCGTGATCCTGACACCCTGGACGGAAATGTAAAAACACACATGCGAATGCTCCCAGATCATGAAGCCCCTCCACGAACCACTCTGGAGTGGTTTCTGGTTTCACATTACATTACTAAATAATGCTTATAAATTAATTGTATTATTTTCGCTTATTGTATTAATTTCGCTCATAAAAGAATATATTTTATTGAACTATTTGCTTTAATAGTTATTTTGAAGAACATCAATAACGCCGTCGCGTAAAATAAGCTTTTAAAAATATTTCCCCTTAAAAAATGCGGCAAGCTGTAAAATAAAACTGAATGTTATAAATGTATTTTTATTAGTAGTTGCTCCATCTGTAATATATTTATTAATTAATACATACCGATATTTTATGTTCTTTTCCCATTTTTGCACACTGCTGTATAAATTTGCACAACACCGTTACGGTAAATTGCGGAATATCCACACGCTATTAAACCTAATGCCAATCCGCATATACAACAAATGTGTGAAAACACAAGAAAAACAAACACGCGCCGATGCCGCTACCTTTTACATTTAATATAATTAACAGATAAATAACAATCTATTATTTTACTAATTTCGACACGCTGGCTGGTACAGCTGTCCAATTGCATCACATATGCGTGATATTTAATTTGGTTTTATGCAAATTCAGCGTAAATATATACAAAATGATAAGTGGTAAATCTACACTGTAATACAATGTAATACAACTTTATTAATGTAATTTCACAGGATTGCAACATCAAATTAGTGCATGGCTTTAAAATTTTAAATCTGAATATATTTTGCATTTGTATTTTTTATGTTTTATGGCGGATAGGTAAATATGTATACACATATAAATGTCACGATCAAGTGTTTCAAAAAGTAAACTCGCTTGGCTTGGTTAATGTGATTACTGAGAGGAAAGACAAGGCAAAAAGTTAAATATTCTAAGTACAAAATAAGAATTGATTTAAAGGCTCACTAATAAGTTTTGTGCATCTCGGCTGGTTTGCTTGGCACTGGTGAGAGAAAAGGCTAGGTGTTTTAGCTCTAAGTAGTCAACTTTGAAACTGCTGAAGGCCCTTATGTCTTGAAATTCTTACGTAATGTTGCTCAATTGTAAGGAATCATTCCCCTAGAAAATGTAGCAATATCTCACCTACTTATCATATATCATTCTAAGCCATTATCATATAGGATAAACATGTTATTACATACAATCTTCTACCACGAATTGCTATTGAATTCGGTACGTACGTAGTCTGTAATTTTGCGCCGAATGTAGTTCCAGAAATCTTAACCAATCCTGTTATGGAGAGTTCGATCTACTCTAAATTTATTGTTTCCAAATGAATTGAAAACGTTGACATCACAATTAACAATCGAAGTAGTACATAGCCAACCTAGTTATTTGTCTTACTAAGACCGCGTCAGAGCTTAGCCAAACTCTTCCCCTCCAGTGACAATGAAATAAATTTTGGCTCTTTCTACTCCGTTCTTCAATATGTGTGACTTTCTGAGCTAGAGGAACTTCTGGACTTGGTATTACTCCGGCAGTCGTACCATGAGCAACAAAGTAGTGGGACTAATCCAGAACCGGTTAAGGGAGGGTCAGCATCTGAGCATCTGACATGCACTAAAGGATGGGATTCGCGTGAATCAGCGGCAGATTAGCTCATTGTCAGGACTGATTAGAGAGGTACTGCATCCGCGGAGAATGTTATGTGATCTTGAGAGCCGTAGTTGTGGAGGTCTGACTATCGTTGTGTATGTCGATGATGCTTCTGGGGTACGAGTGGTAGTAACTTCGGAAAATTAAAGTGACGAAAAGATTCATATTGACGTTCACAGGCAGTGGATCTAAAAGTTCCCTAGTTTCGGCATCAACTTGTGGAGAGTTCGATTTTCTCTAAATTAATTGACTTCAAATGACTTGAGAGGACATCGCAATTAACAATCGCAGTCTTGCCACAATAACCTAATATAACTAATATAACCCAATATAAGCTAATCTAACGAAACCTAGCGTAACATAACTTATGTTTACTGATGCTACTGAATCAAACCCAATCTGATGTCGCTTAGCCTTCCGTAATCCCTTAGCATAACCTAACCTGACCCTGCCTATTGTAGCGAAACTTAACCTATTCCACCTTAATCTAACACAACCTAGCCTTAACTAGCCTAATATGAGCCATTCTAGCCTAATCTGGCATAACATAGCGTGCTTTAGCCTCTCCTATCGTATTCTACTCTAACCTAAACTAATCTATCGTAATATAGTCTAAGCTAGCGTAATACAGCTTATTATAACCTAAAATACCCTAATCTACGATACTCCAACCGAAACTACACTCAACTCTCTTGTAAATGCTTATCCAACTCTAATCAAACCGTATCAAATTAATGAATTTACAAATGAGAATATTCATTCCCATTTAATCGAAATTTATTATTGTAATTTCGGTGAATTGCGAAATTAAATTCCAACATTGCAATGGCAGGGCTATAAAGTAATAAACTTTCTGGCTACATTTCGTGATTTTAATCTATGATATATTTGTTGTTTGCGAGTAAAAATATATTAACCCCCATGTGGACATCGTCTTGTCGCTCGTTAGTCGCCATCCACGGAACAATATGAACTCGTATAATCCGAACGGATTAAATTGATATCCGCAGGTCTTATTAAGTTTATTAAGTCTGCGAGCGCGCGGCGGCAATGCGACAATTAAACGTGATAAATTTGTCTGCGACTTGACTCTAAAGTCCCGCGATGGCGCTTACTTTATCGCACGGCCGCCAACTTCCTATTGTTGCGTCTATGGCCCAAAGTGAGTGCGCCGCCGCCGAGCTGGGCTTACGGCTCACTTCCACGGACAGTGAGTGGATTCGCCAACTCCTTGAAGGAATCATCACACTCAGTCATGGTGTTAGTGGACTGCTGGGCGCCTCAAGGAGGATCAACTCCGACGCACTGGTGTCATTAGGTAAATGAAAGGATATTAAACTCTTTTATTTTTCTTTCCCGAGTGTCTTCATGCCTTCGGAAATCTTAATAAATAAAATTGCGAGGAGAATTAAATCCAGGCATATTTTTTTAACAAGTTGAGATCGATACATTTCCGAAGTAAGGTTAAGTGTCTAATTAATTGGATTAGGAATATTGCCACATACTCACAAATACCATTTATATTAGACGGTTATAATATATTTCGCAACATTTTACTTAATTTCATTTCCCTCAACTTTTACATGTAACATCAATCTAGTAAATAACCGAAATGGGGGTTTTCCCTTTAATGACTGGACAATAAATCCCCATTTCTCTATTAACCGAAAATCTAGGTATCTGCAGTCAATTAAAGTTATCTCTAGCAGATCGCACAAGATGTAGACAACATTAATCTAATTTTTTATCATGTTTAGTCTGTGTTATTCCGGCGAAGGTTTATTCCACTGGCCGAGAAGGGAATTGAATTTATTTGGGTTTGTCTGGGTCAGTAAGGGTTTCCGCCACGCACACCACACCGTCCCCATACCCGCCGGTCATGTTCGGGCGCCTGGGAAAATAATGCAATCATAAATACGATTGACTTTAAATCCCACGGGTTATCAGCGCGACGAGCGACGTCGCCAAAGCCCCCGGACCCGAGACCCTTATCTCGATCCATCTATCTGATCCTTCCCAATTTCCACGGAATGCCTCGACAAATATCACTTTTTGTCACCACAGCTTTGTTTATAACATTGGGTAAAAATAATCTTTGCATTATTCAAATAATTTTACAACATGATTAGATTTTATTGTGGGAACTTAGATTTTGTCATTTCAACAAAGGTTAAGTTAAGTTATAGATAATATATAAATTTGCAGATTTATCTGCAAACTCATAATTAAAAAGAAAACTAATAATTAATAGAAACCAATACAATTAACAAGGTTAACATATACCAAAACTGAAATTTGAGTAGGTCTTCAGTTATTTATTTCGGTGTTATTTTTTCCTGTTAACTTTTCGCCATTATCCACCCGTACGATGTTTCTCCTTGTTTCTTGCGGGCTTATAGGCCTTTGGGTCTTCGTCTTGCCTGTCTGCGTCAAGTCTTATCAGCGGAAAATTACAAATCGACCCTTTTCCCCGATTGATTTATATCGGTTGCGGTGGTGCGCGCCGTTGCGGAGCGAAACGAATGCGAACGCGCGAGGGGGGCAAATTAATTGCTTTATTGCATTACACACGTCCATACAATACCTATATATAGATATAGGTTACACACCTAGCTATTGCTATTGGTACCTAACAATACATTTCGATCTTGATAGGAAACGCGAGCGTGCGTAACGGGAGCAAATTCTTGGGACAACACTAATTAAATGGAGCGAAACTAAGTTTCATGGAAGTGACAAGAAATAATATATTTCGAGGTACGAATACACAAAGATAATCGAAGAACTTTTATCATAATCAAGTTAATTCTTTTGGATAACAATCCATAATAGCATTGATTAAAGTTTTATCTGCGTAACGTACTCACCGGGTACGTTCCTTAGCTTTATTTCAATTATCAATTTAAAAATACATTTATAACGATGAATATTCCAAATAAATGTGTGATCGGTCCAAATAAGGTGACCGGTTTCCTTAATTTTCTTTTTTTTTCTGTTCATTTAGATAAGAAGTCATACATTTTATACTCGCATCGACCATTGAGGTCTTTCCGAGATGATACATTTTTATTATTGTGTATGTTTACAGTTTTTTGTTGCTGTTTGATAGGTGTTATTGATAGTAGATTTCCGTAGTTGAAGACTGACAATGAGTAGATTTGAGTATGTTGGTTACAGTGTAGACTTGAGTGTATAAGTTTATAGTATGTTGTAGTGTTGAAGAGAGTTGTGTTTTGTAGAAATGTTTGTAGGTGAGGATGTGGTAATGTGGTAATTACATTATCCTTTCCTACATCCGACATAGACCGTATTCTCGGCAAATATAACACCTACTACCAAAAATTAAACTCCTGCGACAAAATATCAATGAAATCTGCCATGTGAACCTGTATTGGCCGGAAATTTTAATGTTATTAAACATGTAATATGTGGAATCTGTCTGTCTTACGCGGGAACGTCATGAAATATTTTTTTTTGGTTTGCGTGTTTTTGGTTGCCCGCTTTTAAGGGGCACACGTTCGCCAGGTTCAAAAGACCTCGATAAGGAGTGATGCTAGGGGCAAACGTAGTTTCACACGATAGAAATGATTGGGATTCACAAACTCTTTACTACACTTCGGTGGTTGGTGTAACACCGACACATCAATCAAATGAACAAAATACGCAGTGGTAACACACAGGCTTGGC
>JAODAC010006717.1:6676-30066 GCA_027575185.1 Mimaenictus wilsoni
TTATTTCTTGGTTGGTCATAGAAAAATAGTTATAAACTCACCACTGCAAATATCGTAACACCACACAGCTTCATATTGACACTTATGTTATTCACTGGTTTTGGATCAAATTCTGTAGTTTTGTGCTCTCGAAACCATCGGAACGCGTACGAAGAAGTGGACGATGGGCGATGGGAAGCAAGCGTTTTATACCGCCACACCCTGGCTGCCTTTTGCTTCTGCCTTCTTTCGAGTTGTTGTCTTGCTCTGAACAGACAACTCTCAATATTAATTTTATCTAGAATACTTATTGATGCATTTTTGTATTCTTGCGAATATAGGAGATGCCACAACCTAAAAACTAGATGAGACTGGAATAATTGTGATCATGGTTTAAATCATTATTTATTCTTTGTTATGTTATGTTTTGGTGGTATGGGCTTTAATGCCTTTTGAAAACGTTAGCTCCCCTCCCCCTCCATCGAGTCTTGCGATAAGCGAGTTAGCATGTGTTTTTAAGGAAATGAGTTGCAGGATATTTCTTCGTTTGTTAGTTGTTTTCTTGGGCACAATGAACTAAGTTGAACTAACCTAATCTAGTTGAGCTTAACCTAAACTAACTAAATATAATCTGACCCAATTAGCATATTAGCTATTGTTAATGTTTTCTCCGAAAATGTATTCACTTTCAACAGAAATGATCCTTTATAAAACACTAAAAAAGAAAGGTCGTGATTAAAGTTTTACATCTGATTTCTTTTCGTTAATTCCAAGTATTCAGCAGCTGCAACAACTAATCTAAAAAGAGATTAATGTGTCAATTAACCTATAAAAACGTCAAAATAAAAGCCGGAGACATTATTCTAAGGAGATTATCATCAACGATGCATTTCGTTTTAGAAGCATTTCTCAGCTTGTGATATTACAAGAAACGCAAATTTTTAAGAGTAGAAATTTAAAATCGCGTGTTTTTCTTTGCCACAGAATGAACTAGATGATATGCACATATTTTATTTTTTAAGGCCTTCGCTTTGGTGTAGTTGATGACGGAGACTCAACCAGCGACCAGACGCAATTGCCGCACGCGCGACTTTTCGACAAAGAAAGGCCAAACTTTCACCCTCATCTGCATCTTGGCGGCAAGTGCAGAACAGAAGAAGCCGAAGCGTTAAATTTATTCCGTGCATGTATGTGTGAGACCAGCCAAACAAATGAAATTTGTTTTTTGTGAAATTTAGCAAATGGTATCTATATGCGACTATGTATCAAATAATTATTAGTAAGTATCAGTATGTTATAGACAGAATGGATGGATTTAGCCATGCGAGACGTGATATTGCTAAAAGAATGAAGAGAATGCGAAACTAATTGATTGGCCTGCTGCTTTTTTACAATAATAATTAATATTATTAATTGATCGTAATTTAAGTATTAAAATATTTTCTGTTTCTTCAAAGCACCACTGAATATCAAGATTTTTGGTAATTTTCGAGGGAGTCAATTTTAAATATTAAGTAATTTCAAGCAGGATTATTAGAAGTAAACAGAAATAGGTGAGGCTTGGAGGACTTGGTCACCTTTCTGTCTCGACTAGTAGACGTTCGAAGTAAAGAAAATTCCCTAGTAATGCCGACAGGTATGTGATGGGTACGGCTTCGAAATATAACTTTTTTTGGTTGATAGTACTGGACAGCATTGAAATTACTACTAGGAGCTAAAGTCTGCAATCTTATATAATAGTTAAAAGTTTATTAGGTCTAGTGTTAGTGATATAACAGGTGCTATTCCATGCTATGGCGGATTAACAATTAGATACGTGCTTAAGGTTTCCGATATAGGAGGGAACTGCCGTTTATGGACGTAAATTTGACCTACTGCGGCTCGAATGGGGGTCCCCCTTGGACATATTTGGCTGGACGATCCCCAAGACAATGTTATGCCACGCCGTACTTGATTATCGAATTCGATTATAATCGATGACTTTCAATACTTTCGAAAAAAATAATCAAAGTAATTGAGACCACCCCTTCCCATCGGTATAAATAAGCAGCCGCGGGGTGCTCATTAACATGTTACCCTTACGTAAGGTATATCTACGTCGATATGTTTTAACAAAATGAGTGACAAAATCCAAAATATATTATTAATGATAATTGTTAATAATCGGAAGATAAGATGCTTTTTGGACTGGAAAAAAGAAAAGCACCCAATAAGTTATATCACTTAATAAGAATTCATCCGTATAATTTACAATTATATTAAAAAGTAATAAAGCAATAGTAGAAGTAAATGAAAAATAAAAACGAACAGTAAACAAAAAACAAGTTACATGTACATAAATATAGTAATCATATCACAGGTTGATCTAGATAACTTCTATCGCACTTATCAAGTAATCCAATTGTACACGAAACGTAAACTCAATCGCAATTGGCGCTGTAGAATCGTGAACACAATCACACGCACTCATCAAACGTCTTAGAACTAGTAACAAAGAAATACGAAAATGAACCATTACATATGTTCCCAAACAAACAACCATTGCATAAACATAACTTCAACAATATTCACAAAAAGGTATTATCATAAGTTACCAAAAATTTACCCAACAAAACGTTACCTAAAAGAAAAATGACAAGAACAACGATTAAAATGCATCCTCATCTTACTATTGCCTGTCATACTCTTAGTTCTGCTCGATTCTCCTATGGTTGGCAAATATTTTCGATAATTCCTACGCGTACATTGTACAAATAACACAAATATGATAAAAACACGTTTTTCTTCGCATATGCGCTGTCTCTTGGAAAAAGACTGGATTTGGAAACATGTCTGCCAAATACATTCGTTTTTTTTTCTTTATAATGCTGGGTTATATGCGTAAAATGTCCTAAACATTCATATTTCGTTAATGCAATCTAACGTTCTAGGTAAACATCTCAAACTCAATCAAAAATAAACATTTTTCCACTTTCTCAGTTTTACAAATGTTTCGTTTAAAAAAATCATGCAATGCATCAGTGACTAGAATTTTATGTTACCAAAAAAAGTGTAGGTTTTTATTCAACATTTTCCCCAATTGTTTAAAAGAAAACTGTAATTGTGCAATGTGCCGATTCCTTGAGCTTGGTAATTGTAATATTTCGACATTAATTTCCACGAAAAAATTACTGTTATTCATTTCAATATGAACTACTTCAATAAGTTTTGTTTGCGTCGCTCCGTATTGGTTTTTCAGTTTCATTCAGTTACGTTGTTGAGCGTATTTTCTTGGTATCTGCTACTTTCTGCAGCAATTTAACCTCGGTTTTATTTCTTTTTACTAAACTCACACCGTGTCATTCGCTAAGTACGTGTTAACATTGTAAACTTCCATCTTCAACAATTCGCCATTGAAATTTTAACTACTTTTTTGTTATATTTCTTTTTCCTGCACTTTCGTTTACTTTCCAGCATTTTCCCACTTATTTATCACATTGTATACGCATTAACAGGCAGTCTTTAATTTGTTAACCCATCGTCCTCTCAAATTGCAACTATCTTCATTCACAGTTACCACTTTAAACATATACAACCCCAAAATTGATCTGCATGAACTCAACTAATTATAAGCTTCAATTTCATTACTTCTTTAATAAATTAACTATATATAAACATAATTTCACTCAACAATCTTGAATTAGCAGCAACTTTTGAAATCTTCCCTGAAATCATTGCCCATAATCGACTTGCTGCAAGATGGCGTTTGTCTTTTTCGTGCGTGCCAAAATGAATGTTTGGTGGCCAAATTAATGCAATAAATAGAGAACGTTTCCTCGCATCCGTCTGGCATTTAGTTTTACCCCTATTACCTTTTAAATTAGTTTTCAGTACGCTAAAAGGTATACCTACTAGTTTTTTTTGTTTGCAATAGTTTAAACATCAATTACAGTTAATCGTTAGCTTCACCATTTTAAGCTAAGGGTGTTATTGATTTAAAAGTTTAGTTTCCACCGTCTATCGTCATTCGTGGAACTACATCGAATGTTTTTTTGGCCGCTGCGGTTGCCAGTACAAGTCTGTACTTCCGAAAATCTGGTGTGATTTGGTACGTTTTGGTTATCTGCTAGAGGTACAATTAGTGCGTCTCGTATCGACGTGTTCCAAACAGCTCCACTCTATAAAAAAGCCAAACGAAACGCGTAATGGTAGTCTTTTTTCGTTTATGTTGCCATCGACGCCGTTTGAACATCATTCCGTCGAAGTATGGTTAACTGTTGTCAGTGTCGATTGGCTTCGTGGAGGCGGCACTGCCGCCTCCGTGGCCGTTTGGTATCAGTAGAGTTGACAGTGCTTCCAAGGACTGTCTTACCTGTAATTTTGGAGAAAAATAAAGATAATGTTAGATTTTAAAGCATTATAACTTATCTTTACCTAAATCTTGACTATGGTTGGATAAAGATGATTAAGTGGTTATGTTATGGGGGAATGTTCACTAAGAACGGTTCAAAAAATCAAAATCAATTAATGAATTTAACAAATTTATGTCCAAGTTTTAAGAATTTGTAAGGGAGTTAATATCATCAATTAACGGTGAAGTAGGATTAGTTAGCTATAGTAGGAGCTGATAGTTGTTATTTTCAGGTTAAAAACTTACATAAACCAAGAAAATTTTGTTTAAAGTTGTAAAGATCAAACATTTACCGTTAATCATCTTAAGAAGTTAATTTTTAATTAGATTACTAACATTAACAAGAAGTTATGTTGAACGTATAGACAAATATACTTGTCTTTAGCTTGAGAGATTGTTTTGGCCAGGTAATACTGTGGTTAACCTAATATTAATGGCCATCACACGACGTTCAACTCATGAGATATTCAATGATAGTTTGAGGTTAAATGGTTAACATAATCTATGTTTAATAAATTGGTGAACGTTTGACAAAATTTAGGTTTTTTACAAAGAGGTTAATATGATCTGATTTATTTGTTTTTGGATTGGGAGTTATCATATACCTATACTATAATTTAATAATAATGAAATAATGCTCATCTAGAACTTGCTTCGTTACTCTTATTTGTTAATCATCATATCACGTTAAAATAACGTTAATTTTCTAAGATAATTTATAAACTTAACACTAAGAGGTTATGTTGTAGTCCTAGATAGGTTACTCTATTTTGAGGTTAAATATCCTCATAATGGGTAATATAGTAAATGTAGTAATATTGAGGTTAGGTTAGGTAAACAGAGGCAGGGAAAATGTGGTAGGAATATATTGAGGTTGTGTAAAACATGATTACGTACTTTGGCAATTTGATCTAAATTCGAATCGAGGAAACTATTCACAGCGCCGGCCGATTTGGAATGTAAGTGCGTTTGCCATTGCAGCAGCTCGCCGTATACATCGTCGCTGTCAGACAATACAAAATTATCCTGCAACAACAAGGATAAGCATTACTAACACATGGCTTTCCATGGTAGCCTGGATGATAGACTTACTTGTAGTGCCTGAGTATACCGATTCTGAACCTGGCCAATTCGATAAAGTAGAACAGCTGCCGAGAGGAACAGAATGATAAGGAGGAACGTCGTCACGTAGAGGAACATGTTCTGACTGCTTGCCGAGGCAAATTTCAGATACGTCTCCCTGAACAACGATGACTTTTCCTCAGACCCCTTTTCCATTGCTTTGGCTGCAAAAATCAGTCGCATTAATGTGTGTCCAATCATCAACCCAGTGAAAAATCACGTACTTTCTGCCTGCGGGTAGGTTTCCGCTGGTTTATTCGTGCACTTTCGGAATCGGGATGTCACATCTGACGCCGATTCCCTTCCGCTTTCCTCGCGGGTTTCACTACTTTCGCTGAGGTCTGAGTTGTGATCCTATTACACGATATCAATCGTTAGCAAAACAAAGTTACCATCTCAAAACGCAAATATTACCATTCCTTCAGATGGTGGAGGGGATGGGATGACGATTTCGTCAGAGAGCTCCTTCTTACATGTATCCCACACCTCGTTCATGTAGCGATACGTCGCATCGCGGGAAATTAGGCTGCCAAAGACGTGTTTGTCCTCGAATGTTTTGATCCCCACGGCGTTTGGTATGATGCGGGCGGTTTTCTCCTTCGTGATTTGTTCCACTGATTGCATTGGTATCAACAGCTGTGCCAATAAACAAATAATTTAATTAATGGATATCGGCATGTATAATCTTATCACCTACATACACAGCTGCGTAAATATGGATTTTTTAAATGGATGACAAGTGTGTATCTATTATCAACAGGATATTTTAGGTTGCGTCATACATTTGATAACTTTTTTGGTACCTTCCTTATTTATTTATATTGATATTGGTTAATTTACCTTGGTTACGTATCCGAAAACGTTTGAATAGAAAGCGAAGTAGTTTTTGGTGATATAGAGATGTCCTTGGAGAAGAATGTCACCGATTAGAGCACATGAATAATCTATAATAAAGGATATAATGAGATTGTGCATATTTTGGTATTAAATAAATTATAATCCATGGAAGTCATCATAACTAAATGATAATAAATAAAATGGCCACCACAGGTAATAATTCAAACAGACAAGTTCTCCGTTCCGTCAAACTTGGCTAAAAGGTGTTCACTTATCTCTACAAGTACTAAACAAAACAGTGGTTCTTACAATTAGTTAATACTTCGAGGCCACGCCTACTTCTAAAACATGGAACAGAGGACCCTTATTCACTTAATCATGCTAGGCCACACTGATGCAGTTACAGTTCTTATGCAAAGTCAAAACGTTGTTGAGTTAAAAGGTGTCGTCAGTCCCTCAAAAGTTCGTTTAAATAGAACTGATTGAACTACAAAATAAAACTGTCTAAATTTTCAAGTAATGATGAACGAAAAGTTTAAGTTTGAATAGCGAGTTTTCGAACAGAATAAAGTGGTCCTAATTTATACTTTGAGGCTACGCTTATTTCGAAGACTGCTCCCTTATATTTCAAAATGATGGTTAAGGATATTTTGGTACTAAACAGAAAGGAGGTACTATAGTTAATCCTTCGAGATATCACCTATTCACTTCTAGTTCCAATGGTAATATTCTATTAATCCGCTGAAGATGTGTTCATATTCTTTTTGTTTGGTTAAAAATTAGAAATCTTCGTATCTTCTTCAGAAAAGTTATAAATATCTTACAATTAGTCCTCCTAAGATTCGCATAAGTTGTACCAGCGACTAAATAAGAAATATATCATTCTTGTAAATTCATCAATTCAACATTGATATTTGCTATACGAGCGTTCTATACGCAAGTTTGTTTTGGTATTAACCAAAATAGTCATAACCGCCCGTGCCCCTTCAGTGCACAAAATAATTGCTTCCCCCGCACCTGCTGCAGTATTGCATTGACCGCTATTTAACGGAAAGCTGTCTATGACTGAAAAAAAATCGGTTGATCTTATAATCCAGGTTATCAAAAAATATACTTATCTAGTTAAGCCTTCGATATATTGTTTAATTACATCGAATCCTTCAAACGATTTAATAACTGTTATGACTTCAAAAGTATTAATATATCGGTATTGTACATAAATACTTACACCTGTTTTTTAATCAATCTGAACTAATAATAATTCTATCAACGTAAAATTTACTCTACTATCATAAATATTTTAACCTTCACACTTTTTTCAAAATTAGTAAAATTTAAATTAAACTTAAATTCTCACAATAATGATAAGAAACTTACAGTTTAACACATCGTCCGTATTAGCGGCTGGAAAATGCCGATGAAATTTCTTTTGTCTGCCCTTGTGGATTGGTTTCGTGTCCTTAGCGCCTTTTGGGCTTGGCGGTTCAGGGGATTGAGCTTGGGCAGTCATAATAGGTGCAGAAGTTGACAATTGTTTTATATTTCCCCTGAAAAACAGAAAAAAATCGGTAATATTCTGACATTCATACAATTAAAAATATCCACTTTATTATCTAGACAAACTCATACAACTCTGATTTGAAAACCTGAAATGTTTTAATATAACGTGTTAACAGATTTTATATCCTAAACAAACACGTTTTATGAATTGCATGTTTTGATAATTTTCTTTATTACCTTATTTCCTTATCGTCAAATATGTGGAACATATGCACGTCTGTAGTAATTACTGTTACTGTCTGCATGTATATTAGATAATAAAATGATTTCGTAAATTCACTATTTCACGGCGTTGCAAGTGGCAATTTCGCATATGATTTATTACTTCATTTTGTTGCTTTCTACGGTAATTGCCAACTGTTTCTGCGTAGATTTGTATGAATGTTTTATCGTAAAAACTAGGAAAACAACGCATTGAGAGAAAATGCGAAGTAGAAAAAAATAATGTTGAAGGGAATTGTAAAAATTGTTTAGGTTATCGGGAAACGATAAACATATGAGTATTTCCAATTTTGATAGTGGTGGTATATCCACAAAAATTCACTTGACAACTACATAGAATGAGTTTCATCTGTACAAATATTGTTTTAATGATTTTTTTGTTTGTATACTCTCCAATTTTTGGTATTTACGTCACTGGCATTTGATAAATGTTCTTATAATGAAGGTATACTTATTAATTTATGATAGTGGGATATTTATACATTTTTTCCGCTGGTAACAAACAGTAATGGAGATAAATGTTCTATTAACATAGCTGTACAAATATTTTAGATTCTTTCCTAAGAAATTTATGTGTCTTCAAAAAATAAAAGTAAGTTTATTTTTGTTTGTTTTTGTTTTAAGTTTATTTTTGTTGTTGATGGTCATTAGCACTATTCAATTCAATTAGTCATATTGGAGGCTAACGCTATTGATAAGAATAATTCATTTTATTATTCATCCCCACCGAGAATGGAACTCGACCTTGTGATCGACAGTCATTGACCATAGAAAAGGTACTGAAACATGTTTTGCTATATTGTACATAAGTCAGGGGTGGGTGTTTATATTTATATCGATATTTTGTCATCATCTGACACGACTAACTAGTTCATATCATTCTGCAAATGATAAGCAGTATATAATAAATTTGTTTTAGAAAACTATTCTCTCTACCTTATTAAAATTTTAGTTAATATCAAGTTATATGTAATTTACATTAATTACATATAATTATAAAATAATACAATTCTTGTTGAGGTTTATACCTTACAATTAGTAATAGCATGAATTCCATAAAACAATACACATCTGCGATGTGTATTAATCTACTTTATTGTTGTTGTTATTATCTATTCAGTTAAATATTCCAAGTATTCTGCATGGCTACATGCATTGATATACAAGATGTGTAATTATTCATTGCGTGTCAATAATGATTAAAAAAGCTGTCTTACTCATTAGTGCTCAAGTCGGAATACGAGCTATGCGAGTCGCCACCAGACGAGCTGCTGGTTTCGCTGCCAACACTTTGGCGCTCCGGATCGCCAGCATCACCATCGAGCTGGTTTTCTCGCAGCATCGCACTCGAATCTCCGCTGCCGTTCACAGCCAGCACACTCTCATGTCCACCGCTGGTCTCCATATTATTCCCCGCACGAGACATTATTCACTTCGATGACACTAGGCACACCACGCAACGCCCGGTTTAGCACTGACCCACCACACCGCTGTGCGCCGATAGAAATTCGCAATTCGCGTTCAATTACCGATAACGGTTGAGCACATACGAAGCGCACATTCTCTGCACGCATCAAGCTGTGTTCATCCAACGAAAAAACACCGTAAGATCGCGACTTACTCAACCATTTGCCGATTCGCATGAATTTCCCAATTGCTATTGTGCGCAATTACGCGTATTGTAATCGTACACAGCTCATACACACAGGTTATTTATTCGTTTGCGAGAAATTTTCGCGCTTCGAATGCGCGTGGAATCCACGAGCCGACTGAGAACGTATGCCAAAAACGCGTCGTGTTTGTATGCACTAGCTCGGTTTTTGCCCACCCGAACGGCAGCCGTTCCGACGCAGGCGATTTTATTTTGACTGCTTTCACTGATCGGTGCGTACTGCGTTTCCACCTGGACGTAAGTGCGTTTTATTTGTCGCCGTGATAACGCCTCAGTTACATACCATAGTGTAGTATTTTCTATTCGATCATGTAGCAATGTTGATAACAAACCGAGTTCTAATACGCGCCTCACCTTCAGTTTTACTAATGAGCAACTGCAGTTACATTTTTGGTAAATATTTGTTTATGGTTACCATAGATAGTGCGCACACTGACAGTCTATATTTACTTAAATTTAGTGAACTATATTTTGGAAACTTGATACAGTTCTACATTTCTAAACCAGTGGTTGTCACCGTTGTGATCTCAGCACAACAAAATAATAGGGCTAGCACAACTTTTTAAATGGGCAATTACATTGGAAAGTTGTAATTATTGAACCGAATGTATTACTCTAATGAAATTAACATCGTTTATTGCAAATTAAAAGACAAATTCATTGGGGTTAAGAAATTAAAGATAGCTCTTACTACACTATGGAAAACATGCAAATGAAAATTCAGTTATCCCCATAAAGAATACATTGTGGCGATACTAAAATAAAAAAGAATTGGGGTTTGGCAGGAGTTTTCGGCGACTGTTTTTTTCTCAGGTTGATAGGTAATTTCAAGGCGATTCTAAATTTGCATAATTTTTTTAAACTATTTTAGAAATGGATTAATGTTTAATCTTATCTATTCAAAACTCGATCAACTTCAGTATCTTGTACTCAACTCATTATTATCTTAATCTGTGACGGATATTTGGGGACCCACCTTCTGCACAGGGGGAACTATGGACAACTCGAGAGTATCGAAATTTGAAACGATAAAAGGAATCGATATGCAGATCTCAGGGAGAACCTGCTCCAGTTTGGGAAGTGGGTTACCAGTGCACAAGGGGTTTCCCCCGTCCTAATAGATAATCCGCCATCGAGCTTGATAATGAAGTACCTAAATTCAGTATTATATTGACACGATGAAATTAACATTAGTGACTTTAAAATTCTTGGTTATATTTAATAAATTTGTGAAACGTAAATTTCTATCAGGAACTAAATGTTTGAACTGCTTCTGGTAAACACCACATCAAGGGGGAGTTCTCTTAACCAAAATTACAAAACATGACAATGAATTGTCCTTCAAAAGTCTCCAATCAAAATAATACTAATTATTTAAAATTTTAAAACAATTGCAATTCAATTTAATGACACATCCACTTGGAGGTCATTAAAAGAAAAAAAATAGAGGTTATACTATAAGTTTATATAAATATTGCTTTATTACATTTGTTTTGACTATGCTATTCTAAAACAATACAATATTAAAAATACCTATCTCCAAAGTGAATATTCTCGTTGCATGCAAATATTTTTCATCACTTAGTCATTTGTTTCTATATTCCAAGCCGTAGATATTCTTTCACATGTTTACACATTGCACATAACCTCACATATTTACCACGAACTAAATATTTATTCAAGTGGCACTTGCATAATCCTCCAACGTTGTATTCGTTTCTACAACTGCGCAGCGCACATAACGAACCTGCTTTTGAGGTTAATTCGCACGCAGTGACATAACATAACCAAAGCGCGCCGGATCATAACCTAGCTGCGCGCAAATACGAAACTTCAAAGCGCCTTGCGGATGCACAATTATGTAAACAAACGAACTCGATCGTGTTGACTACGATTTGAATGGGAGAAATACCTTGGCAAATACGCCTCATCAGCTTGGCTCATGATACAAAATCCGAAGCACTTTTTCATTAAGACCAACCCACTCAGACGCACTAAACCACTCAATGAATTTGCAAACGAAAATGAATAAAGTCGCGTCCGAATTGCTGCGAATGCAAAAACATAACTGCTTTGCCATCGTACTTACTACCTGTCACGTCGTTGTGCAAAACGAGCTTATAAAGTACGCCATGGCATCATATAAATTATAATTGATGACATCGAGTGCAATGCAAAAAAGACGAAAAGAAATTAAAACCATTACATCGCGTCATATTTATTGAGCGTGTAATTTCGCAGCAGTTTCGGTTATAATTACTTAAAAACTCATGCCGCAGAAACGTGTTTTCTATTTACATTGAAGTGTTTAAAACTGCGTGTTTCGATGTGTGTGTTATAATTAATTCCAACACCTAATACTTCCAGTCTTGTAAATGTGTGTTACATCATAAGTTTATGGTATACAAGGAAATCATTAGAATGAAGTAAAGTACTTTCAATATATTTCACAATTTCTGGTTCATTATTAGTTGGGACGAGTTAATATCATGAAAATGATGCATTATGTAAATGATCCATTATGCAAATGAAAGAAAAGCTCCTGTATTTTTAGGATTTCTGAAAATCCGCTTTGAAATACGTTTGATATTTCACCTAATATGAACTGCTGAATACTGTACAAATCACAGCATAACAATTAACAAAGCAACCTCATACCTGACGATGCTGCGAAACATACATTGACTAATTTTTATAATAAACACGTCAAACATACATTTGCATACTTCATTCATCGAAATTAATAAAGTTCAAAAAAAAAAAACAGTTTAATCATCACAAATTTAAATAGTATTTTAAAAGATTTATATTTATAGATTTCCATCATATGTTTATGAATCATATTTTTATCACTAAAGATGAGACTGATATACATTTGGTCATCACATGAGAGAAACTCAACGTAATAAGCAATTAGTAGATAAAATATGTTGTTAAATACTTGAAATATTGCCTAATTATAGAACACCAAATCGCATGTAACATAGAATATGAAAGGACAACAGGAACACAACTTGTGACATTTCGACGCGACATGCAGGTGTTTTACCGATAGTGTGAAACCACTCTTTATCGAGTATTTCTGGAAGCCATTGAGAAAAAACGCTTGCACATGATAAGGACTGGTGCTTATCTATTAAATAATCTGGTATTTTATGATATCGCCAACAATCTATTAATACGTACACGTTTAATAAGCCAATAAAAATAATTGCTTGACGAGGATTTGATTGAAGCGATTCTTTACAGTTCGACCTGACTTTGGGATGTAACTATGTTTGAACTATTGCTTACTTCAAAATGACTTTTGTAAATATAGTCAGAAAGGTTGATTTTTCCATGCAGCAACTATTTTGGATTGTAATAAATGAAAACTTACTTATCAGACTTGGAAAAGATGCTGTGACTTGGACTCCTTGGCAAACTGCTTGGTGGTGATGCACCCGGAGGACATTCAGAGGCAATTCCGGAGATAAGTGGCCCGATGGTTGTCGCCTGTGGGGTGCAAGGTGCCGAACGCGCCCCCGCGCTCCCAAAGTTACTAGAAGACCTACAAAATATAAGAAATCGTAAAATTAGATTTGTTCGTGGCAATAATACGTCAAGTCATTTGCTTATTGTCGGAGTATTGTTTACATCATTTATACGCAGGCTGCTCCTATAAGTAGTCGTCGTAGCCAGCAACAACAACAGATACAATGGATTGCCATAGATCGTGATTGAAACAGCAGGTGACACTTTTCAATAAATTAAAGGGCTGGTTTCTCCCTGGTCTACACTACAGAATATTCAGTCCTCCATTTAGCACACATAGCTTGATCGAATATCTTGCTATCCAGCATTGCCAAAGTCGTGAATTATCACGTCTCTTATTCTTACAGATATGAACCTAGATTTCCAGGATTCACACAATCTATGACATTTTCAATCAAATAAAATCACTATCATTTTCTCAAAGTTCCAATAATATCAATTAAAACTAAACTAACCTTCAACGCGATAAACTCTAGATAAATTCATGTGAACTTGACAATATGCATTCAATATCAGCATTTTAGACAATTATTTATGCATGCGGGTACCTAACAGATGGTACAAAAAGCTAAAGTTTTAATTTGCTCTCAATCTGACCTCTGTCAACATATTTTCACGACGCATATGGAAAATAATTCTCATGTTTCTGTATTTATAACAGTATCTCATATTTTTATATTTTAACAACGTCGTTTTATTCACAATTAACGTTGGCAAACAATTCACTACTGTTGTAATGTGTAATAACATCGAGTTGAAAGTTGAAAAGACATTTGTTTGTATCGCTGACAGTTACGCGTCATCTTCATGTTTGTTTTATACATAAGTGGATAATTTTATAATTTACTCAACAACAGTGTGAGCATTACGGTAAATACAACAAGTGAAGTGTGAGGTCATGTGATATTTCAATGTCATTTAATAAAAAAATAAAATATACCGTAATGTTTTTTGTGATATTGCAATTTTATTAAAAACAGTTGAACAATCCCATGTAAATTCATTCAGAGGGTGTCCGTCTCTGGTTAGCCCCCTTCAAATATAGCCCTGCTTTTGTCTTCGATGAAGTACAATTGCCGATTGATTCATTTGGGCATTCATTTGTTTACGCTCATTCTAATGATCCTAACTCGTTAAATTACGTTTCTATTTAACTTTACCCTATCAGCACCTATTAAATTATTAATTGCTTTACATAGTTTACATGGTTATATTCCTACAAGAGTTTTAATATTTTTGTCGTATATGTCATAAAGCACTTGTATATAGTTTCCGAGGTAATCACATCTCTACAGGCTACTGGACCAATTGAAAAATTCTGGGCTTTGAAAATTCGTTTTTCTGGGATTTTTTGTTAAATTCGTTTGAGGTTAAATAATTCTAGCTGATGTTGGAAGATATCAGACTTAAAAATTAAAAAAAAACATGCATTTTTAGTAAATTGCAAATAAAACTTCAAAAAGCTTGAAATGAGTCCGCATACTAGGTTAAGAACCTCTGCCCTGATTTCTTCATCTGACATTTGACGAAGTGCGTCCTAAATAAATGTATTTTCAGCGTAACTATTTTACTTAAAACCGCACGTTACTGAAATATCCAAGAAAAAGCCGCCGTTGTCCCAGTTTTATTTCGTAAACATACCCAATATAAGCAATAATGACTTTTAACACTTCTATAACCACCCTAGAGCAATCACATATGCTTATAAATAAAACAAATAGAATAATGATGCTCTTTACGACCTCTCGTCGGAGGTCAGTGTTCGCACATGCAATACATTTGCAATTGACAGCCAATGTTTACACAACTGTAACATGCACTGCTTTATTGATGATGAGCGTGGCGTAAACTAAACTAGGCAAGGATCGTTGCCTGTATGCATGCACATCGCTGCTCTTTGTCTTCTGCAGTGCATAACTAGAGTGAAAAATTATAGCTTTGCTTATATAATAAACGCACGCTTGTTGGAGCCAATACAAAGCAGAAATATCTGCATTGTGGCGACGCAAAATGTCGACGGCTCCTTTACAATGCAAGCTCTAACTTGAACTGATAATTGCTTAAGTTAATCTTAAGCGAAAGTGGACTTAAGTAATTCGAGGAAGGTTATTAATAGGTCTAGACATTTAGGAGATGAGTTATATTTGTTTTGGGTACTTGAGGATATTTTTATTGCTTTTGTAGTTATTCATAATTAGTTTTGCTGAGAGGAATTAATGAATATTTAGAATTTGGTTTAATGAGGAGTATGACAAGTCATTTTACGAGGACTTAGAATTATTGTGTTATAAATACCGAGACAAATATAAGGTTGGATGGGGTAAAATTGTTCTAATTTCACCCTGTTGTTTTTCTTCAAAAAGAATATAAAACTCTCTTTTAATGAGTATATACTAAATAATCACAACATTTTTTATTGAAATTTTTGCATTGATTTCTAGTCATTAACAGCATTGCACACCTATGAAATATTGGACCTGCGAATATTACCGGAAATCATATCCTGATAAATATCCTAATAAAAATATCATAATAAAAATAATATCCTGATAATTGGATGAATTCTGACCTCAAAAACTCGGAAGGATTTGGCTTGCGCCCAGTGTGCGATTTCACCAAATCACTATGACAAACCAAGAAAGATTTAATCCTACTCTGGAATTGCGCCACCACATCTCAATATATTTTTATTTTAAAATAAAATTTTAAACTAGACTGCAAGCAAAATTGAAAGAGGAATGCAATATTTTAATAACCATTGAAGTTATTAATAAAAACAAAAAAAAAGTTTGAATACATGCCCATTATCTACATAAATCTATGACAAAAAGCAAACTATTTGGCACACGGCATTTAAACACATTCATATGGATTTTTACTTTCCTTTTTGCACATTCTAGATAATAAGTTGCCCCTGACAATCAATGACAACTATGAAAGCTAAAAAACATGCAGATCAACTCAAGAAGCATGTAACTTGAATAGTTAGTTATCTACATCTCACAATATACATCATTATTTCTTCTTTAACTAAATTCTACAAATGAAAGTCTAAAAATAAATATATCGGCATGAATTCTTGAAGGAAACGCATATATACATAAAAGAAATAATTTCAAATGTAGTAAGGCGTCATTACACCGTCCTAATAGTATTTAACTTTGGTTAAACATAAAATAGCATGAATGGATATTGTATAGAGCTGTAATTACATACTAATTTCAAATATTTCCAATTTTAAGCCTTTTAATACTGGCTTCGTATTTCAATATTTGTAAAATTTTGTGTTAAAATCACCTAAAACACATATCCAAAGTGCAATTTACCTCTGATTTCAAATATCATTGGTAAAATAAGAGTGTAAGGTTAGGTTTTAAGTTATGAATCAATCTGCCGATGATGTGATAATAGGCTGAGAATATTAATAATCAACAGAATTAAAACCAATTTTATCGTACAATTAACACAATGTATTTTATGGTTCCAATACGTCCAATTTATTTAGCATTTGTACGGGGCATACAGTTATACGATTCCTTATCAATATATGAAAAATGAGGTGGGAATGTTAAAAACTTCCATACTTTTTCTAATATTTTACTTCGCGTACGCCTTACTTTTTACGCCTCAGTTGCGCTAGGTATTCCCGGTAACAATAGCTTAGTCAGGTCAAAATATGTTGAAATCGATGTGTTCATTAAAATTCATCACAGAGGTGGAGCAACATAAGTCGTGATCCGAAGACAATGTAAATATTCCACAGAAAAGCTCTCATGTTTTTGAAGCCTACCTCTCTCTGCAGTACTCGATGATTTTCGTTTCATTGTGATGCCAAACATTGATACGCTTGCTTCGAGCCCTATCTATGGACACTTACATCACAATGCGCTCTGAAAGCAGTTAGTGTTTTGGGCGTTTTGTGCGGCCTGCTCACGTGGGAGGCGAAAAACGTGTGCGCGAATGAATGTTGTTAAACGAATGTGCAATTCCGCATTCGAATTATAAGCGAGCGGCCTTGTTTCATGACCTCTATTCACATTCGTATGTTCTATAATAAAGATCGGACCAGCCGTACACGCGTTTGCCTGCTAGGATGTGGCGAATTTCGCCAATTTCTGCCTGACTTACCCACGGCACTTAATTGCAGGTCGGTTTTAAATTGCCATTATGCCAAAAATACGTTATTTAAATACGGTTTTAGCAGCGAGCGTGTTTGAAGTGTTTCGTGAGGACATTCTTTCAAGTTTGGTAGTAAGGTGAATTGGGCTAAAATTGGATTGTTTTTTCTTGCACACTTCCACTTTTTGCACGCTTAAAAATATTTATTGTTATTAAGGTTTTATTTGCTAGTCATTGAATTGGGGTGAGGAAAATTTTTTTGTTTCTATTATTCATCGTCCCAAAAGAAATTAACCCTCTGAACAGAATTACGGACAGGTAAAAACTTAAATGCGATCTAAATGCGTAAATGTGTCTTGTATTTTGTCATATTTTTGTCATAAATTTTACCAAAAATATTTAAAAATATTTAATAAGATCTCTTTTGGACCAAACTTGTTTACAAATGCTCAATATTTCCTGCTTACATCATAAGTTCCATTATGTTCGACCGGGGATATGAACAAAAGACCTGTAACTTCAATGTATGTCGTCGAATGACTCCGTCCGCAAAAGGTTAAAGAGTAAGTAATTGGTATAGAGAAGTAGTTCTCAACTTGTTTCTGTTACGGCTCACTTTTAAAATTTGGCGGCATACAAAGAAGTAAATTGGAATTAATTCATGGGGATCCTCTTGACACTACAACTAAATATGAGGGCTACAGATATATATTCGACGGACAGCGGGTTGATTACTATTGTAATTCTCAAATTTTGCGCAAAATTTGTGAGTGCATTTGAGTCACATTTGTTGCCTTGGACACGTTTTTAATACGGTAAATTAAAATTTGCCCGCGATTAGTCAGAGCGATTTCGAAATTTTGGTAGAAATTGTCTTAAAACGTAAAATTAAAATCAGGTTATGATAGTTCAGGTTATATTGACTTAAAATCAGAACAATTCCTATTCACTATTTGTTTTATTTGATCGGCTATTATGACATATAATAAAAACTTCTTTGGAAATCCATAATTGCTCAACCAGGAAGTGGATGCATTGATGCACACCGTGAAAAGTTGATTAAAGATGATTATTATACATACCCAAGCGTCTAATTACAATAAAATTCACGCAATATCCGTTTCCTATTTCCCTTTCGTACGAAAGCCTGGCTCGAAATATAATTAGAATATTTTTAAGCCTGCTTATAATCTTCTGGACACGTTTAAACTGATTAATTATACTCGAATTTCACGCTTTTGTCGATGAATAAATTTCATGATAACATTTGGAAATTTTAAAAATATATGACCTTAATATGAATAATGTATGCAGTTGTATGCACTTTTGCGTGTTCGGAAATTTTGTGGTTATAATTCGCAAAACCTTTCAGCAACTTGACCTCGCGTTTCAATGAAGTTTATTCGCGGTCGTTGACTATATCCTCAAACGATGCAATTCGTCACTTTGTTAACGTACAAGTTTATGTTGAATAAAATGACCACATAAAAGTCTTCAAAAGAAGTGCTAGATTTGTGTGAGGAAACCAAGATTTGATTGATGTTTTTGACAGAATAAAAATTATATGTTTGTAGTAAAATTTTCGTATTTTAAATGGCTAATGAACTTTACAATGATGAAGAAGTAATTAATGATGAACATTTTTAAATAATGTTCACTTTAAAAAAGGCAATAAGTGAAAAGTTGCCGACAATTAAATATATTAATTCACAAATAACATTAATTTTGCGAGAAAATGTTATTGCGCACGACCAGGCATAAACATTTATTAAAAGATCACATTTAAAGAGAGTCCTCAAAACAATTCATAGATTTGTGTGGGGAAACCAAGATTCTTTTATAACTTTCAAAGAATTAACATCATATATTTTATATATATAATTTGAAAAAAGTCTTACTCTATACTACGGTTAATGAAAATTACAACGTTGAAAAAAGTTTGAATAATGATCACTTCAAAGTCGATGAGATAAAAAAAGAAGAAAATAAATGGAAAAATTGACGATATCACAAATATTTTCAATTCATTCAACTTTGTTTGCACTCTGTTTGCGCCAACGAATGAAACTCGCATTTCCAAGTGGAAGATTAAAGTTCAGACACATGTTCGATAGCAATCATTGAGTCGGATTTCCACTCGAACGAATTCTGATTAAAGTTGTACTATCTGCACTTCGCATTTCTACCAAATTTTAATCGATACATTCTTTAAATTTATTTTTTGAGCCATAAAAATAATGAGCCAAGAAAAATGTTTGATAATGATCGGAAACATGCCCACCTTGTTTTGTTTGTGTGAAATTCACATTTAGAAATTTCTTCACTTCATCAAATTTTCACGTGTATTATGAGCGTGTTGTGAACGCACGACACATGAGTGCAAGGACATAGATCAAGTTATTTTTCAAAATATGAAATTTAACATATTCTCTTTATTACACTTTTTTCCATTTCTTTCGTCTTCCTTTTGAATTATTTCCAGTAAATAAACAGTTGATCAATAATAATAATTTTTAATTTGAAGTAACACTGATTGTAAAGGATAGTTAGTGTTAGAATAGATATGTATGATTCAATGAATGGCGAAGGATTATTCTCGATTATTCGATTATGGCAATTGTATTATGATCTTAAATGGATTTGTGTTGATATACTTGTAGTTCACTTGAGTGAATTATGTAAAAACCCACTTTCGCTACGATGTTTTTTTGAACAAACACATTAACTGAGTAAACGCAATAAAATAATGTTTGACTAATGAAAAATCAGAAAAATCTGAAAATTTCCTTAAAAAATTCCAAACCGCGGAATCTTTCTGCCAAAACTACAATAAATTAATATATTACTAATATCTACAATTGAATACATGGAATGGCAATCCTTGCGAGTTGTACTGATCCAGCTATTGAGCGCCTGATCGTATAATGTGTGTTTTTGTCACTGTGGATTTTCGGCGTATTGAGCTTACTCTGTTGGTCAATAGGACCCCGCGACCTTACAAATCTCGATGACATCTGTAACGCGCAAAACATAATTATTAATTCACATATAATCATAATAGAGAATTTTATTCCACTTTCCACCTGTACTAAATGTACGTTAGACAGAATTGCGCGAAACACATTGATTGTTTGTGTCATTTTTCGTGCCCACTACAAATGTAATCCTCTCTGGATCTGAAGGAATACAATAAATTAAATATAATTTTAGACTATCATATGGGGGATCGCGGCTTATTTTAGGGATATGGGGTTATTCTTACGATTCTATAGGACATGCCCTTCTCGGGAAATTATTATAAATCTCCCTTAAGTCCCGCATTTGTCGCGACAACAACACAAAAAAAATTAAATAGGTCAAATAAACTAATTTAAACAGGGAAAAAGGTTATAAAAAGGGGGTTATATGCACTGTCTAAAAGGTAAATGTAAAAATATGTGTACCTTTAATAAACACACAGTATTCATGTTTTTACTATATTCATATTATAAAAATGTCCCAGAAAGTTACAAAACTTGCTTCAATATGACTAAATAAAAATAATCTACCATAAAACAGTTAACACACGAAATTGGTCAAGAATAACTTCAAAATTTCAGCACTTTTATTGAATTCGAATGAACCAACATCATATAAAACCAGCACGTTTATTGCTCGATATGACCCCAGGTTAATTTAAAATTCTTTATTCACTTACGAACGACTAGGTGTAATACCTAGAGTATAATAATTCAGATGTAAATGCCGACATCACCTTGACTTTTTGTTTTCTTTGTTGTGGTCGCAATGTTACGTGATATATGTACACTTTGTAGCTAGCTATCTCCTCGACCGATAATTACCTTCAGTGGGTCATTGTGACTGCGCTCGCAGCCACTTTGTTTGATGACTGCTCCATTATTCAATATTTTAATATTGCCACAACGACGGCGCGTGATGGTGATGAACTTTTATGTTATATTTCTGTTTTACCAATTTGTCTATGTCAATTTTACTCTCAAAATTTCTTAATCTGCTCTAAATAAAAAAATAATTGGGGTCTGCTAGTTCCTTAAAAATAGAGATAAATTTCATGCAGATATTTTTTCCGTTTCACCATAAAAAAAATCTTTTATGATATCCGAATCCTGCGAAAACACGTATACTGTAATCGTTTGCAGAAGAAATTACGTGATCCCACAAATCTACTTCATCGCCTGATAAGAAAGAAAGCATGCTTCGCCTCCCAGTTCATGAATTCAGCAATGATAAACCCTTAAAATATATGAGCTTTCCGTCATTAGGCGAACGCGCACCTCAGGCAAGCAAACCGGAATGAATGAAAAACGTTCGCTCGCAGGAAGCGTGAAAACTGCGCCGCACTATCATCAGAAAAACAACAATGAACCAGCGTCGACGCCGAACGTGCTCTGTGTTGGTTCCGGGCTAACTGCCAGATAATACACCGAAAACGGAAAATACGTTTTTGGCATGCATGTCTTCCGTTTTATGAAAATGTAACAATGGAGATAAATCTTATATATATTCATATCCCATATCCTTCAACGTTTCGGATTTTATATGTGATAATATTAGAATGAAATATCTGCAATGTTTCATTATTGCTATTTGAATAACAATACAGTTAATTCTGGAGTGAATATTCCGGTTTCGTTTTAATTTATGTTGATAAAACTGGTTTTGGATTAATGTCGTATATTTTAGAAAAAGGTTTCTTGAATAAAATAAAAACATGTACCTAATTTCTAAGAATATATCAAACATGTACATTTATAAAGTCAAATTTTAAGTAATTTGTATTCGTATAATATGTTCGAAGACATTGATAATAGTATCTTTGGATAAATTTGGTTTTCACTAAAGGCCGAGGTGTTTCTTTTTTTACTAGATTTTCTTTGATATGTTTGCCATTAATTTTATGAAAATCAGCGATTTCAATTTTTGAAATGCAATTTAAGAAGATGTTACACCGTTATTAATAACGTGACATGTTATTTTTATATCTTTTTTGATATCGTTTAACAATATTCCCATTTAAAATTGTAAAGTATGAAAATACAAATGGTTGCAACAAATTATAAATTTTTTTATTATTGAATATTGCTATAATACGAGTACTTTAGATATCAAATTTGAAATAAAACAGTACTTTACATAAGTGAAATGCAATTATAACACTCCATAAATACTACTTTTAACTATTTGGCCATCAAGAAACGTACGTTTCATCATCATTCAAATTGAATTGTTCGGTTTCCTTGGAATGCTCACTGGTTTCGATTTATCTATTTTAAAGACAAAATAACGGACGTTTTTCAACGGCACGTCTAATCGTTGGCGGCAAGAGTGCAATGAATGCGCCGCGTGTCTGGATAAAATTAGCCCACGTGTATATAAATCCAAATGTGCGCGCGCGCCTGGCTATAAAGTCACAATGTACGAAATAACAACGGCGTACAATAAAAAAGCGCTTTTCCTGAGTACCCAAACTAATGCAATGCTGCAAATCGTTTATAAAAGGCACACCGTTTTTAGTGATATTGGTGCATACTTAAAGTTAATGTACAAAAACACTTTATTTCCCTATTCTTTCAACCGTTATTTTCTTTCATATACCATGACTGATCGTGTGTTATGAACTTTGGTGTTTAGAGAAATATTATTAAGTCATGGATTTTCTTTTCATAGAAACTTTCTTAAGAAGAAAATAAGGTCGTAACATTTTTTGATTAAAAAAATTGTATTTTCGGTCCTGAGACCTGGCCATCGACCATACTTCAGCCTGGATTTACAGTTTTTATTTGTTTCCAATGTATACATATTTATATGTTATTAATGTGATGTTGTTGTTGTTGTGTGTATGTAGTGGGTTGCGCACATTTTTTGCGATTGTTGACTGAGTGTGAATTTGAAGAGTGGAAGATCTCTTGATGAGTGGTTCTCGTAGGTGTGAAT
>JAODAC010006728.1:0-20296 GCA_027575185.1 Mimaenictus wilsoni
TCTCCGAAGTTCCAAAACTTTTTCTTTCATACTGCATACACTTTCTCCTATTTGTGGATAGAAAACTCTGCTAGAGACAATACTCTCATTCTCGAGTTGCTTCTTATTCCTTTTGTAAATGAAATGATCAATGGACTCAGCCTACAAGTAAACATGAAACATCAAGCAATGCTTCCAAACACATGCACTCTCTCACCAATGCAAATAATTCCGTAGTTAAATCTTGAATAGTGTCCAAGACGTCGACCAATTTAGCCATCTTGTACTTGGGTTCCTCGTGCGTAAAGTTCACGGCAACGTTTGAATTTGCCTCCTGAAGCTGCACGAGTTTTTCAATCATCACCTCAGAAAGATACTTCTCCTGTTCCTGCTTGTATTTCAGACTACAGAACTCCTCATCATTGGCTAGTTGATCTAAAGCAATGACGGACTTTATCCTCTCAACATCATCAATATCATTTTCGTTGCATGCAAGCCTCTTTAAAACATCAATTATCTCTTCAATCAGATTATAGTTTGCTTGAGCACGTGCTGATTCAGATCGCCGGACGTTTGGACCCAAATGTGTTGCACCAGCACTGCAAAAAAATCAATGGAATACTTATTGTAATTCTGAAAAAAAAGCAAATAATTTACCATAGTTTATCAGTTTCTTGTTGTTGATACACCGCGAAATGTTTCTCTGCAAATGTTGGCATGACCGAGGCCGTTTCTTCTACCACATCCTCGACTTCAACAATCACAGCTTCAGGTTCCTCCATCTCTTCCTCATTTGTTTCGTGAGCGTCCGTCACACTGATGGCATTAACATCCGGCCTCAGTATTTCTTCCTCAAGATTCTGTAACTCATTCAGGGACAAACTTGAAGGCCTTTGACTAAGCAATGGGCCGAGAGGCTCGTTCATCACACTATCCGCTGATTTTGAACGCTTGAGTTGGCCTGGAGGAAATTTGTCTGTGAAACCATATTAAATTGATTACATACAATTCTATTACAATGTTTTTGTTTCTAGTTTCTTATTTTTATTATAGTGCTTACTCTTTGGTTCAATATGCGGTATACATGAAGACTTTAGAAGTGTAAATGTTGATTTTTCCGGTCGAATACCTCTAGCTTTCTCCCATTCATATAATTTTTGAGTAAACTTCCTAGAAATACCTTCAAATCTATAGAAACCGGAAGGCAGATGAACCAGAATTTCTTTCTTATTTTGCCCGATTACAGATCGACGTAATTTCGAAAGTCTTTGCTCCCGGTCCATAAACTTTTGTTTATCCCGTTCTAGTCGTTGCTTTTCACGCTCGATGCCCTTTTCAAACCACTGCAACTCTTTATCTGTCGAATCTTTCAACTTTTTCTGACTGCCATCCTTCCGGGATAACTTGGGACTCGGAGTTTTAGTACCCTTAAATCTTTCACTGTCTTCAGGAGTAATAATACCAGCTTTAATTTGCTTCCAGGTCTCGTACTTCTTCAAAAAATCGTCAGAAAGTTGCTGATTCTCTAAATCTGTTTTAGGTCCACCAAAGGACTTCCATTTTGGTAACTCCGGAGGTTTCCTATGGGTTTTATCTTCTTTCACCGACGATTTCTTGATCTTTTTCCATTCTTCTAACTTTTTACGGAATTCTGGAGGCAAATTTTCTTCACTTTTCAATTGCATGTTATGCTTTGGTTGGCCTTTAATCTTCTGCCATTCCTCCATTTTCTTTTTAAAGGCTTGTTCTTTACTTTCATCCAAAGAGGAATTATTGGGAGAAGTTGATAACGCTGAGGTACTTGAAGCTCGAACTTTAGAACGCTCCCATTCTTGCAACTTCTCTTGGAACTCTAAAGACAACTTTTTCTGAAGTTGCAGGTAGTTTCTTTGAATTTCAGCTTGTATATTATTATCATTCTTCTCATCTACAATTATTGTTTGTCATTTATTATAGTCATTAGTTATATTCATCTATTATAATCAAATTTGTTCATTTATTAATAATTACCATTCCTGGGAAAAGGTTCTGGTGTCGTTGGACTACTACTATCATTTTTACTGGTGCTTGGGGATTGCAGGAAAGCACGTTTTACTTTCTCCCACTTTGATTCTAAACTCTAAATAAAACGAAATTAGAAAATAATTTGTACTAAAATTTAAGGGAACGTACAGAATCTTCATTGATAAGTCTATATCGAGCAATGACATCAATTGGTATGTTATGCTCCAATGATAACGCTTCATTCTCTCTGGAAATTTCTTCCGGACTTTGAATTATCAAAATGGGACTTTTGGGTTCCTCACTGTCAAACACATCTTCATTATCACTATCCACTGTAACATTATCCTCCAACTTAAAGTCATCGCTCTTTGCACTAAGACGATGTCGCATTTTGAAACTGTTTCGAGTTTGGGTCTGTATAATATCTTTGACTTTCGCCCAGGGTGTCTTGTGCTTAGTGCATTCCTGTGCAGGTCCCTGTCCTTTGGACGTGGATGCATCATCCTGAAATATTACATGCCAATGTGTCACGACCGACGCAAATGAACTCTATATACCTTTGCCCCGATTGGAATGTATTCGTACATAAATAGTTGATCGTCGTCGGATGTGTCATCATGCGTTCGTCGACGCGCTGCAGTACAGAATAGAAAGAAAAAAAAAAGAGAAAAAGACTTTGTAATGGTGGTCATAGTGTAATAATAGTTTAATAAACAGTGATTATGCTCTTGTTTTATATTCTAAACAATTTTATTGCATAGCAAGTCGCAAGGCGCGTTTACTGCGAACCGGGTTTATTTATAAGCTCTGCTGACTGTGTTAGAAAGCGCATGCGCGTGTACAAACGCGAGTTTTCCATTTCTTTTGGTTCAACCACGTGTCATTGAACGAAAAGCGGTTCTATTTCGGGTACCAAATGTGCACGCACATCAAATCTCGCGCTACGGAACACATAAAATGCACTCTACGTCAACTTATGACTTAAGTCATATCGTAACGCATCAAACTGTCAGCCGCTTACCGTGATGCCGATGTAGCTCCTCAACGGACGACGCCGATGAAAGAGTTGCTGGCGTGGAGATTTCAGCTGCCCCTGAATCAGCTGGGCTCAGACCGGGGTCTTCTGACATGGACGGTACCCGAAGATAGCGTGCCACCTCGTAGTTTAAGGGATGCGTCCCAAGGCCCAATCCACTATCCTGTGACTTAGCATCACTTACAGTCGGCGAAGCCTTCTCCCATTTGAAGGCAGCTTTTACTTTGGTCCACTTGGAGACTTTAGCCAGCTTCTCTCCATAAGTACTGAAGGGCATTGATATCCTTCGGACACCTGTGGATCCATCAGAATCGAAACTTCTCTTTCCAGAACCTCCCTTTCTCGAGAGTGACTTCTGAAATTTTATCTGCACCTTCTTAGACTCCTTCTTGGACTCTGTCAGGATGTTGTACAAGAGGTTCTCGGCATTGACAGTGTCGTAATCATCGATAGCAACACCATCCACCTCCATTTTTGCAATCAGTTCTAGTTGTTTATCAATGCATTGCATACTTCGGAAACGCTCCAAATCCATGATGCGTCTATGGAGGACAATGTTTTGCTCTCGTAGCGTTAGCATTTGACCCATCAGTTTATAGAGTTTATCCAGGTGTGTGATGGCTGCCTCCGTTGATGAGGCAGCTACGGCGCTGCTGATTAGAGATTCGCTCATAAGAGATTCGTCGAATAAGTCCCTCATTGCGGATGTACCAAAGCCATAGGGGTTGGTATCGGCCAACTTGGAATGGGTCGGAGGCGTCTGACATATTGTCGGATCGGGTGGCGGTGTTGGTAGACGAAGACGGTCAGATTGACGACGTTTTCGCGGTTTTGTCCTGCTACTGCTGGTCACCTGTAACTTGTCGATGGAGGAGACACTCGCTGATGTCTGCATCGGATTCACTTGGCTCATTATGCACCTCACATCAGATCACGCACATTTTCGGGCGCGTTTCGAAAAGCATATCACCGCGTGTTGTCCCGACCGGAAGCTTACCGACCTGCAGTCGCCTTTGCGGTGGACCAAACTGGGAAAGCTCGCTCGATGCCGACTTGCCCGACCTACAGGCCCGCAAACAGATATAGACTCGTGGCAACCACTGCGCATTACCGCGTTGGCTAGAAATTTGCTAAGGATATAACTCAACGTATAAAACTTGGGAAGCTTTTAAAGAACTATAATTTAATGAAAAATATTTTAATGAAAACTTCATGGAAATTCGAAAAGATTGACTCTCTACTTATATGTGGAAGCTCCACAATCAAATTGGTAAAGCAATTCCCGCATCCAGAAAATGTTTATAACACTTGGCCTATTTTCACGTTGGTTTGCTTATATCTTTTACCAAGAACATAAACACATCTCGAGACGGGAAAAGGCAAAAAAGCAAGCGAATATAAAATGTTTTATTTATTATCGCAGCGCAGAGAAATGAATTAAAGAAATCGGATGGTGCGGAAAGGATGCTTGTTTTCGTAATTTCATATTTTTCGCTCTTCGACCGCTGAGTGCCCCGTCGATCCGATTAATGTCGCTGGCATTCTTTTGATCTCTGCACGAAATTTATCGCTGCTCAATCCGCAATCATTTTATTCGTAAATTTCGGCAGGAAACACGCGAGAATAGCACCCACTGCAAAATGCAACATATTTCACATGAAAATCACGCAAAAACACCAGTGTTTGGCAAACAAAATGCGATTGTTGATTGTTATTTTTTGGCCGCCAGCATTCCGGTGCCATAACAAATTGCATTTTTGGCAAGTTACGAATGCATTTACACGTTGACAAATTACTCATTTAGTTAACTAGACGAGTAGAAATTGGCGAATAATATATAGTAATGCTGTCATAGTTTAGTAATGTTGTCAAGTTTCGCTGGGGATCCTCATTTTTTTAGACATCGATCATAGTATGAAATCTGTCAAAAATAATCTCGAAAGTTTGTAAATACAAGAAGCGTTGAAAATATGCATGTTAGGTTTCTTTGGCTTTCCAATGCGAGCGCGTGCCACGTGGCGTGCGAAACCGCATTTGGACGCGTCCCAAGTCAATGCAATTGTTACCGCATTTTGGAAAACGGCATGCGCTACTTTGGCGCGCGCACGCGGCACTTATTGGCTATTAAAACTTATTTTTAGGCCTACAAGTTATTCGACGCAACGAAAAAGAAACGCGTGAAGTAAACTTGAGCTAGTCGATTTTGCGTTATATTACGCCTCGCTTTGCGAAAATGTCAACAATCACAAATTTGCAAAATAGAACCTTGATTTATTAGTATACAACTTACAATTTTTTTCCTAATAAAATGTTGTTAATAATGGAAATAGCAAGGTCAAAATCAATGTTATTTTTCAGAAATGCACTAAATATTCTTTAAATATATTTCCAAAAGTGGTATTTTGCTTAATAGGTCCCCTTTTAAACAACTTTAACATTTTATCGTTTATAGCTGCTTATTTGCTATTACTTATTATCATTATTTATTAGAATAAACTTGCCAAATTTATATTTAAGCGGACACAAAAAGTGGCACTAAAATATGAAATTCATAGCATAGAATTTTCATTCTTATGATGATATATGATTATTTAATGTAGTTTGTTTAGTTATACTCATTTATCCCAAAAAATAGTATAGTCTAAAGTAGTGTAGTTTAATGAATTCTTTTGAAAATTGAAATTTGAAAATTGGTTGGATTTAGGCAAGTTATTCAATTCTTCAATTCAATTAAATTTTTTTAACGGCTTTAGTACAATAAAGAAAAATAAAGTAAAGTTTACTTTATTTTGCTTTATAACAAAATATGTAACAACTTACATTCCATCATACATGCGAAAACGATGTACAGCGTTCGTATCGACACAACCATATACTTGATGACGAAAATGTTTAACAATCGCGCAAAAATCATCGTCTCTCCCATCGCCGTGCTCCTGTGGATAAACAGATTCGTATTGATTGAATAAGGATTGTAGTAAATCAAGCCGAATCAAATTCGGACGCATAACACATCTTTCCGCTAACTTTGCGTGCTTATTTATAAGCTCCGAGTGGTATTTATAACCTGCCCGTCCAATGAGGGAATCCTAAATAACTTGTAATCTACCAACACATGCAAACTCTTTCGGAGATATTCTCTTTCTATGCGACTTGATAAATCCGTTTCGGATAATTGGGTCGTAAATAATTTCGAATAAAAATATTCCCGACATGATTTAAATGGAAATGTGTTTACCTAACGGCGGTTGGGAACAAATCCAGAACAACCAAATCCAGACAGGAGCATGCTGCAAGGTAAGACATGGCCAACATGCATGTGACTGCGTAACGCAGTGTGTAATAGTTCTCGGTGATGGCAAGTAAGGCACTGAAGACGCCACTCAGGAAGAGCATCGATGCTAAAATAACTTAAAAATTGTTGTAAAAAATTGTTAAGACTTTTGCGTCGCGGGTTAACGCTTACTCATGAGAACTTTTCGTGGCACCCATCTGGCTGTGAGCATCAATGTTGATATTCCGCCCATTGCACATAAACAAAGGATGATAAAATCGCGATAATGTGCGGTATCTTGTTCTTTTACAAAATTCGAGCAATCTGTGTAGATTGGATGTTCAAAATGCCATATGAGATATTTGTCTGTAAGACTGTCAAATTTGACCACGTCTATGCATCTGGACCATACCATCAGGAGTGGTAGATGTCTGAAAATTGGTGAAATATTTAAGTTAAGATGATTTACGTAAAACGCAGTCTCTCTATCTCATGACGCGTAGTTACGTAGTTTCTATTTCACTAGTTGTAAGTGATTACCCCTAGTGAGGTAGTGAGATTGCTTTTAGGTGTTTACCCAAGAGATAAAATGAGGCGAAAAATAATCGCCAAAAGCGTGTGCCGGAGAAATTGTTTGCGGACGAGGACGAGGAGCGATTTATGCATGCGACTGAAAATAATCCGTAAGCGTCGAATCGTGAGCGTGTTCGGTATATCTCGTTCCTGGCTGATGCCAAAATCCATTATTTTCTCTTGCAGCTCACCGTCGGCAATCTGCAAATCGTTTATTACGCTCACTTTGTACACTTATATCCGACGCTTTGCGAATTTATCTCATTTAGCGTCTATTTATAACTCTACTTTAATAAAGTTTTAAGAAGAAAATACTGAATAACGCAAACCTGGAAAGAATAAAAGGATGCAATGAAAATAAAACTATGTGAAAATACTAGATGTAGAAACAGAAAAAAAGTATGTATATAAAAATACAAGATAAGAAGAAAACTGACAAAAATTAGGCGAAGAAATAGATAAAGACTTCCAACAAAAGCAAGTTAAAATGATGCGAGTACAGGATAAGAAGAAATAAGGGAAAAATCTGAGAGAGGTGCAAAGATTATATAAAGGCAAAAAACCGTAAAAGGAAAGAACCTCAAATGTTGTGAATAGTTTCGACTTATTAATGGCGTAGATTTCGCGTATCACTTCCAATGCATCCCGGGGACGACGATCAAATAGAAGATACTTGGGACTTTCCAGGAAAAGTGCCGAAACACAGGCTAGTATAATTGCAAGGAAAACAGCTAACAGGACACTGATTCGCCAGTTCAAAAAGCGTTGAGTGCCCTCGTAAAATGCCATCAACACTGGTGTTGTCATCCAATAAAACCCTGAAAATATAATATGTCGAATATTTATTTCATATAATCCGCGTAATATTTGGTATCCCGAAATATTGATAACAATTGGTAAAACTTCCGTGTAGTCCTCTATATTCCCAAAAAACTGCATTTCCCTACATTTTTGGTTTCTAGTTTTGTATTAATCGCCATCAACTATTGAAAATAAGAAAAATTAACAGATAAAAACGGAGATATTTTTGATTTTGTCCGATAAGTATAATTTGGATGTACTAAAGAGTACATAGAGTAGAGAGAGAGAGTAGAGAGAGAAATCAAATTTATCTGAAAGAAACATATTTAATATCTTCGCATGCAATAGTATTTAAAGTTTTATTGTAATATTTCTTAATTTCGTCGAAATTTTGCCAAAAATGATAAATGATAAGTGTTGTTGTCATGCCAGATCTTAGAAATAAAAAATATTAAACATCTCGAGTTGCAATATTTAAAGAATTTAAAGACTTGTTGTAATTTCATTTAATTTCGTCGATATGTGACAGTTATCGATATTGTTATGAAGATTTCAGGCTGGGGGAAATAAATTCGATAGCAGTGATGTTTACGTAGATGTAAACAAGAAGCGTCATTGCGCTGGACATAATGGGCATATGTAACCAAATCCGTTTCATAAGAATACGGTTGTTTATAGTATTAATATGTATTACTAAGAATTTGAATCTTACAATATTAATGTACATGCTTATTTGTAAAGCTACAATTACTAATAGATAATGTTGTCGCGGTCATTAGCAGAGATCCGGAATTCCAAATAAATTCCTTATCTTCCGGACTCTTGCTACTGTGACGTAATGCGCCATTAGAGTTAAGTGATTAGTATGTAGCGTTAGGTTTAGAATTAAAGAATAAAGTCAGTTGCTACATTGATCCCACACTGCCCACTTCGTGATTCATCCCTGCACTCCGCTGTCTTACAAACGGCGTAACAGTTGTCACCGTTCGCGTGTGACCGACAAGGTCACCTTTGTGCTCACAGAAAATAGCTATTTTTCTGCTACGGGCCTATCAAGTGATATACTCAAATTTGTGTTAATGTTCTCGTATCGAAACAGTTTCAAAATCGTACACAAAATAGTTATTTATAGATATAAACAATGCCAAAAGAGATAAGAATAAAGCTTTATTAATTTATATATTGCTGCATTTATTTGATATTTTGAAATAAAAAAAAACATTATCTTTAGATGCAATAAAATTTAAAAGGTATTATAATTTTACTTAAGTTCTTAAGTTATTAAAGTGTACTTAAGTTCGTCGATATTAGGCTATTTGCTAGACACCTATAGACACCGGTCCAAAAATTGTAAGTTGGCTGACGTCATTTTGGGAAATAATAATATACCGGTTACATTTCAAACAATATTTTGATATTTGATAGAATAATCTAGATTTTGATTACTCTTGCATTAGCTATATACTATGTTAAAAAAGATTACAACGTATTAATTACAAATGAAAAGAAAACCTATTTACCAAGAGCTAAGATACTTCCAAATATCCATATGATATCCAAAAAAATAATGCATGTATATCGATAATTTCTGGGTAGAGTTTCAAGGAATAAAACTTTCATGACGTTCATATTCGTTTCCAAGCTGCAAAACAATGAATGCAAACATAAAACATGTATGCTTGTCCGGTATCAGTTGTGAAATTACCCAGCACCAAATAAAAGCATGGATACCACGAAAGCAAACGGTCCGTATGCGAACGCGAAGCACAGGACGCCCAAAAATATCAAAAGCAGCGACATGGCAATGATTGTCTTCCGGCCGACGACGTCCGACACCCCGCAGAGGAAAAATCCACCAATCGCCATTCCTACACATGCGGGCGAGCCGAAAATTTCACAAATTAGTGCAGGATCATTTGTGATCGGCAATCGCGATGCAAATATTTGGATTAACGCGTCGTTTTTGATGTTCGACGCCGCATGTTTGCCAACATCGTTGAGATTTCTTTGCGGGAGGCTTACCTATGTACACGGAGAAGTCGACCGCCGAGATTGTGTCCGCGTGTAGGTGAACATCACAGCTGATCATCGGCAGATAGAGCGGTAGGTTCATATAGCCGAGGGAATCCGTCAGAAAACATAGTGAGCCGAAAGTTAGCAGCAGGATGCTATATAAACCGAAACCTACAAACGAATAAAAACAACAACAGCTCTGAGTATACTGGTAGTGGACAAATGAGATCAGTTGTTGCAATTTACCAGTTCTTGCTAATATGGAATCCATTTTTTACCATTGCAGATCATTTTTTAGGGTTAATATATTTAAAAAATGACTAAAATGGTTACCATAGTTTTGTCTACTATTAATTGAAGTTAGATAATGTCATATTCGTTAATAACTTCATAATAATCAGAATATTGCATTATTTCTCATTTCCATGAAGAAAACATACATATAAATATTTAGAATAATTACTAACACAATAAATGGAAATGGAAAATAGTCATGTATAAAAGAATAGAATATCCACTTTCATAATATGATCGATAATTTCCAATATGTTTAATAGTTTCCATGATATTCTAGTTTCAATTATAAAACTGTAGTATAAGTTGACGAAATGATACATTTCCTAAAAATTGTAATTTTCTACAACAGACAACAATCAAATGTAATAAACAACAGCTTTATATCGAAAATAATGACATCTACTTTCATATAATGAATGAAAATCTATGAAAATTTGAATAGTTTCCATGATAATCCAGTTGTAATGTAGGTTTGGTCAATTGTATTGCATTTTTTAAGCTTCCTTGCAGAAAATATATATTTTTTAAAATAATTACTAAATTTTCAGGTTGGTTACTAGCATAATAAAAGGAAACATCATCATAGATAAAAAAAGAGGATGTTGAAAGAAAATTGCCACAAAGTTTAAAAGTGATTTTGATATTCCAGTTGTAAAAATGTAAAACATTTCAAAGAAATTAGTAGTTAAGTTTTTATCCTGTTAAAACCAGTTTACCAAACTTAGTACCTCATTTTTTAGGTTTAATATATTAAAAAATACCTGAACTAGTTGCCATAATTTAATATCTATTATTAATAAAACGAATTTCACACGTTGGTTAACATATCGTAGTCTAGAATAAATGCAAAGTAATTTGTAAACTGTCGACCTGGAACCCCTTAACCTTTCCTAAATGTGATCCCACAAATTTCTCAACTTTCTCAACCCTACACGAGTATATTCATATTTGATGGGAGCCACATTGGTTGGCGTCGTCCTGGGTGGGCATTGTGTGCATTGAGCAGCGAATTTGTAAATCCAAATACACGCATAATGGAAACGCATTTGCTGGTTGATGGTCGAATTAAACAAAATGCCAAAAAGCGGCGCGTTCCAGTGGACGGCCTGGTGGGTCACACTTGCGGGTAGTCACTCCAGGAGGCTATTCTCAAAATGGCGTCATGCCGTCTACCCCCACGAAGGCAATCGTAGTGATGATGGGACCACAATGACAATAGATTCGCCACATTCGTATTCGGCAAAAAAAGAAGAAGATCGCAGAGACAGCGGGTTGTCGTTGCGCAATTTGCTTCCCTTGACTAGCTTTTATTTTCATTTCGTTGATTTCCCTGGATGAATAGCGCGATAAAAAATGATAGCAGGATAAAAAAGCCAACCGCATATCCGCGATTTTCGGTGAATTGATGAAGCGTGGAAAGTAATTAATTCTATAATTTGTTAATAATTTGTTCAAGCGTAAACTTACACTGTTTCTCAAAATTCACTACAGGACCATTATAATTTTAGTTATTATTAGATGGTGTTTCGTTTTACGGGAAGTAATTGTTACGTTTGTCTATTACAATTGCAACGAAGAGTATACAAATAAAATTTCCAGATTTGTTTCACTTTGAAGGCACGTATCATCAAAATTTTAACTTCTACAATAAAATGAAGTATTGAATAATGTCTATTAGTTAATTTAGTACTGTTGTGAATACTAATCAGGTTCTAATAGGATGTGTGGACCTTGTTTTTGAAGCTTAGAAGATACAAGGGAAAGAGTTTGACGATCAGGGATACAATGTTAGTCAATTTTTCAACTTGAAGACGGGTATCATGATAATTTTGTATTTTACAACAAAATAACTAAGTGATGCATATTTATCGGTTAATTTAGTAACAATTTTCTGGATTTCGGACCAATTTGCATGAATAAAGACGAGTTCAGGAGAAAAGAAATATATAATTTATAAAAACATAATTTCACAGACTCTTTCAGTGTAAAAGCGCGTATCATTAAAATTTTAGCTTTTATAACAAAACGAATAATTGGTTATTGTTTGTCAGTTATTTTTGTACCAATTGAAATACTAATCAGGTTCTAAATGGATATATTGACCTGGTTTTAGGCCTAAAAATATTCGAAGAAACGAGTATTACAATCGGGGACACAATTTACATTTAATTTTTCAATTTGAAGACGCGAATCATGATAATGTGCTATTTTACATCGAAATGACTAGTCTGATAGATGTGGGGCATGTTTGTATCAATAAAGACGAGAGCAGAAGATTAGAAACTTTAAAAGGACAATTTCACAGACTTATTTCAGTTTGCAGGCGCTTATCATTAAAATTTTTACTTCTGCAACAAAATTAATAATTGAATAATATTTATCTGTTAATTTAGTACCAATTTGAATACCAATCAGGTTCTAATAGGATGTTAGGACCTTGTTTTGGATCTTTCAGGATATAAGGAATCGAGTATGAACATGAGGGCCACAATTTCATTAAATTTTTCTATTTGAAGACGCGTATTATAGCAATTTTATATTTTACAACAAATGACTAACTGGTAAATGTTTATGAGTTAATTTAGTACTTATTTCATAGAATTGGGGCTAGTTTGTATCAATAAAAATAAGACCAAGAAAATAGAAAGCATAAAACATAATTTCACAAACTTTTTCAGTTTGAGGGCACGCATCATCAAAATTTTAACTTCTACAACACAATGAACAACTGAATAATGTTTATCTGTTAATTTATTACTAATTTGATAGATTTCAGGCTAGTTTGTAGCAATATAAGTCAGGTCTGGACACAAGAAAGAAGAAAAATCAAGATTTTCGCATTTTCCCATGTTATAATCATCAACAATCAAACTTCAACGACTATCTAGTTATTATTAAATTTAAAGCCACGTGGCTCCTAAAGAAACTTACTAACAAGCCTTTCATCTACCTTTTTTTAGAAAATAACAGTTACAAAGAACAAATCATGACTGGATAATACTCGGTTGTTAAACGCGCGTATCATATCAAATTTCGAAGTTTCTGCGAGACTACGAATTTGCGTCAGAAAGTGATCGATCAAAAGGCCAACATTTACCGGCATGCTTTATGGCGAAATCGATTTGATATTGTCTTACCCCTCCCACCTTTAAGCTCAGCAATATACACTCCTATGCACTGCTTAGACATCAACTTTATGAGTATCCACCCCGTTCCGCCAACTGACTGATGCAGTGCGTAATTAAAACCCCCTAAATCGGGGGTGTGTCACTCCTTCAGTTGCAAACCAACCCCCTAACCTTCAAAGCCCACAAACTGCACGAATTTGCAGCGCTTCTGCCTAGTAATTATTGCCATTAGGAGAAAGTTGCTAATCGTTAAGTTGCTAAGAGTCGATTCGTCATTTTCCTTTCGTTTGCAGTTTTTTTTGAAGCTCTGGTTCGTGTGTGGTGTGGGCACCAACCGAGCTAATGTCAAAAATTAATAATAGAGTCTTCAACATGATCTCTTTTTTGCTCGTTTATTAATTCATGAATAATTTATAAGTTTAAAGGTAAAGGTAGGCTTAAGGAAAAGGCTGAAAAAGTTGGTGAACTTTGAATTATTGCAAGAGAGAGTTTGTACATTGGTGGCCTCTTGGTGGCGAGGTATTTTCGGGTTTTTGAAGGTTTGTTGAGGTTGGAAGTGTGGCCAGGAGTGAATGATGGTTTGAGAAGAATAGAGGGACAGCTTACGGTAGTATGAGTACTAATGACACCTACGGGGTGCATCATCGGTATTTCTCCTTTTGCTTTATCCTCTCATTCTCTACGTTTACAAAAGGTACAAATAATATTTCGTAGTAGAAACGTCGAAGTATAACGAGTAACAAGTACTAAATCACGGAAGGTCATGGTTCTAGGTCATGGTCCTGTTAAAAACACAAATTCTACATGTATACCTAAATTTGAGTGCATTTGTATAGTTTTTGATACATTTTTATAATCTTGGGCAATCATAATAATTTCTTGACACATTTTCAAAGTCTATGAGTGTTTAGTCTGACTTCTAGTTGTCTGTGAGACAAATATATACCCGTGCAAACTTGTTAAAATAAATTATTGACTACAGAAATACATAATTGTGAGTACTAAAAGTTTCCAGGATTATGAATACCAAGAATTCTAGTAGTGTTACGAATTGTAGGAACTAAATCAAGAACATTGTTATGATAAGAAATGCCAAGTTTCTAAATGTGTTCCTAATTCCTGTTGGCATTCTATCTAGAATATGATAAATTTCACAATAGATAATTCTATTAATGTAGTTACAAGTTCACAGAATTATGAATAGAAGCAAATAGTCGCAGTATTACGAATCGTAAATACTAAATCAATAAAGGACTTCTTAAATCATGGTTCAGTTAAGAACTATAGTAATTCTAAGTAAACTTCTAATTTTATGTAGTTTCTGACAATTTTCAGACACTTGGCTATTCATAGTCGTGCCCTGATAAATTTTCTAGATGCAACATCACAGAATCACCGAAGTATAAAGACTGACAGATACTTCTAGTCGTCTCTGGGACGATTAATTATTGGCTACAAAAACATAATTCTAAGTATTAGAAATTATCCGGATTTCGAATGCCAGGAATTATTGTAACACACATATCTGAATATATCTTATCATAAACTCTCATATAAATACGATTTTTTATCGTACTCATTTTCCAATTTCTCTATACCTGCTGTGTTTATAAAACTTTTGTCATATTATAAATTACAACAATAGGGGAAGCCAGTTATCTTCACAGATCTTGGGATTAACTTGGTTTGACATTGTAGTTCTTAAACAAGGCACGTTGTGTAAATCAAGTTATATTTAAACAGCAGTTTAGGAGATAATAATACAAAATCTTCAGTGCCGAGGTTACTGCCTACTCGCCGGGCGACTGTTCAGAGACGAAATATTATTGCAAACTCCCAGGACGACTGATCAGAACCGAATGAATGTATTACTGCTTACTTGCAGAAATTTGAGTAGTTTTGGTATCAATAGTCGTGTCCAGATAATATTTCTAGGCCCAACAATAGTTTTCAGAAATGTAAAGTCAGACTGATACTCCTATTCGTCTCTGGGGGAATTTTAATCCCTAGAAATTTCTTAGAAGAATTATTAACTCTGTAAAAACAGTTCGGAAATTTCCAGGATTATGTATATCAAGAATAAGAAAATTCAAAAACATTTATATAAACAAATCTGAAAAGATAAATATTCAAAGAATAGAAGATTGCAAATTTCCAAAACAAATTATTTAATTTTCTAATAATTTCTGTACAATTTAAATAATTAAAAATCATTTACATTTAGTTACAATATTTCCAAACTTTCCTTCTTCCTTTCTTTCTTTCTTTCTTTCTTTCTTTCTATATATCTTTCTAGAGTTCCTTAATTTCTAGTCTCATTTGTATCTAACAAATCATACAATGCATTAATATAAGTCTGGGCCATTTGAAGTGTCTCATATTTAGACAACTGTCTATCCTGTCCCAGTTGAGGAAGGTAATTCCTAAGACGATCGAAGGCTTGATTCAAATTCTGCATCCGTCTCCTCTCGCGGGCGTTGGCAGCAAGACGCCGCTTCCTCATCACTTGCGGTGTAACTCGCAGAGGTTTCGCCGATTCCATACTAGATTGTTCCAAACCCAAACTCGAAAGTCGCTCGAAGGATTTACCAGGAGATCCCGTACTTGTCGCCACTGACTCCGGACTGGAGCTTCGATCTCGATCTTCGACGCTGTCGTAACTACCCGTAGATATCCCACAGTTCCAATCAGGAATACTAGCTGTGTTTGAAGGGTTGTTGTCCACGTACATATAGTTATAGCAACTGTACGAAGGGTTGGAGTTGTAGGCAATGTTGTCCATATCCATTTCGTAGTTGAAGTTCATTTTTCGTAGAGTGATTGAGCGTAAACGATTGAGTGCAGACGATTGAAGTAGAAGAAAAACACAGGGCAAAAGCGCTTCTCGGGCAAAGTTTGCGTAAAATGAAACACTGCGAAACTGGTTCGGCGATGAACACACGGTGAGTTCAACTGGCGATGTATGATGAAACCCCGAGAGCTTTGGAGTTTTTATAGTGCACGCGGTAGTGAAAATCCCCACTCGGAACTACCCCTAGACCTGCCCGAAGAGCCAATGAGCGTTCGGAATGTTTTCATCCTCCCTCTGTCGCAAATACTCTATGTACTCGTACTCGTACCTGCATACCTAGATAGATACCTAGTAGTTAGGTACATAGTTATTTCCGTTTTGATTCTTCGAAAATACATTCTTAAAACGTTGAAATAAATAAATTCAAAGTTTGAAAAATTTAATTTTTGAAAGATGAAAACAATAAGAATTTATGGTAGTATTTCATACACTAATAATATTTTAAAAAATTTTCTAGGCATTAAGGATATATTTGAGTCTTTAACGATTATTCTTGTAAAATCTCTGGTTAGGAATACATCTCTGATTATTAAAAGATCATTTCTGAAATTAATAAACTTTGGTATATATTTTTTAAAGCCAAGCCTATAATATTTTGATGTTCTCTTTCTTAGAAATTGAAACAATTGAATTTGTAGTTGATTCTATTTTACGGTTGAATTTTCTACGAATTTTCCAAAAATTTGACAACTGAGGTAATATTAAATATATTCATATTGTTTAATCAGTATTTTCATAATTAGATACAACAACTTCATTGAATGTTGCGAATGTTATGAAATGTCTTAGCACTTCCTGATACTAAATGCGTCCAGCCGCACATTCGCAACCTTTGCACGACTCTGCCTAGCCTAAAAGCTGTACGAAGCCTAAAATAGGCTCGTATTCGCCAGTTTACTCGCCAAGTCAAGTGTGGGTGTATGGAAGTTTAACATTAAAAACTAAATAGACCGCTAATTAAATTTTCTGTATTCGTGAAACTTTAAAATGTACAAACAATATTTCTATTTGTCTATGTTTTCATTTTATTGACTTTTCCGTTCCTTCCACGGAAAGTTATATTCTATATATTTTATATTATATAATTTTATGTTCTATATTTTTTAACATTTTAAATATGTTTATATCAAATAAACGTTAGTCTACTATATATTTTCATATACATGACGCCAAAAGAGCGCCATATGTCCAAAATTACATGCCATTAAGCACACACACTCCTCCGGAACGAAAAAATAAGAGAATAAGAAGTTGAACACGTGAACCAATTAGACATACGTTGCGGAGACGTAAAAACCTACCGAAACACGTGGATAAACTAAAATATATTACATATCAATACAAAAATACAAATAAAAGAAAAAAAAACACAAAGGATCAATCCATCAACATAAATATGCATTTTTAAGAAACCTCTTCTTAAATCTCTTCTTGTTATACTTAACAATTTAAAATTCCTTAATTTCCGGTCCCTGATTTTTGGCTACATTTGTTAAGACTTGAAATAAAATAATGTAAACCACTTTTTACTCACCCCGAATCTTGTTAACCATTCGTTAAACGATCTTTTAGTGGGTGTAAAAATGTAAGTTACGAAATTGCTTCCTGTGCCTTTCGCTCACCTTTTTCTCTGATCGATTACTTTAAGTGTTCCCGAAATAATTAAAAACGTGTTGTTTTTAAGTTCCCACTATTTGTCTTCGGACAATTTTCGCTTTGAAATTTTGAATCTTACATTGACTCCCTGCCAAGGTAGTTGCCAAGAATCCCAGCAAGATTTCCAAGAGGATTTTCAGTCTTGTAATTAGAGGAAGTAGGAGAGGAAGAAGACTAAACTGTGCTTTAAATTAAAACTTATTAAGAGCAAAAGAACAAAGTTGGTTGTGCCCAGGCTGGAAAGTTTAAGCATGCACAAAAAAATCTACAGGTAAACGCGGCAAACCATGAGAAAATGATTGATGCCAATGGAAGCGCAGTGTCTAAGTGTTTCGGCCGCCTTTTGCCTCACTTTTTTACGCGTTCAATTTCACCAATATCCGGTCCACCTCAGTGCGCTTTAGCTGCATGCTACCACATAGCGCATTGTCTACGGAGTCACGCAAACTTGCGACAAACGAAATTCTCGAGAATTTTTAAAAGACCAGTAGTATCACCAATTGTTTAGCATCCTCGAGTTATGTTAACAATATCCGTACCGCCAACAACAGGGTCTTATTATGTGGTTCTCTAATTGGCTGCGTTGATAATTGCATGTTTTGATTGGGTAAAAATAATCGAAATCAACAACAACGAACAAAAAAGGGTGGATAGAAGTCGTCGTAATAGATAGCTGAAATTTGCCACAAAATTGACAAAATTGTGGACGACACACAGTCGGGCGATTTCAAGAAAAAAGCGTCTTATGTCGACGCAGTGCTAAAAATATAAATTTCGGGTATATTTATCATGAATTATACCATACTTATTTTAATAGTATAAAAATGAATGATACATCATAAAATAGCATAACTCCTCTACTTTGATAATATTAGTTGGAATTACAACTTTTCTTTTTTTACACGGAGTTATCAAGGGTGGAATTTACCTTTGGATGGCAATGTGAAAAAGTCAAATTTATTTAATGGGTCATATATCAGCTTATTCCCTATTTTAAAATCTATAAAATGATATATTAGTTATTAATATCTTCTTTGTGTACGATCCTTTAGTGTTGTGAATATAAGAGCGCGCAGTGGAGCGAAATGTGACTCTGTAATATTACATAAGCACAAAAAACGTCTCACATCGGCGCCACGGCAAATCGAAACTCGTATATGGAGGATTTACATGCAATCCACTGCGCTGTTCTTTATACACCACAATAATAAGATCGGACACAAGTATGATATTAATAATAAATATACCATTTGATAGACCATGAATTAGGAAATATGCTGATATTCAACTAGTGGAATACATTTTGCTTTTTCATATCGCTAGTAAAGGTTAAAGTCCACCATTGATAACTCGATGCGAAAAAGACAATTCAAAATTCCAACTACTGATTATTAAAGTTCAAGCATTAAATAATCTTATGGTGCACAATTTCCTTGGATAGCTTTATTATGTTATATGGTAAAATTCTTCAAAAAGAGGAGAGTAATGTTTAGTTTAGTTTTAACGCATTGCTGCGTCGATTTATGTCGTGATTTTCTTGAAATCGCCCCACTGCGCGGCCGGCTAATTACGTGTCGTCATCTTCGGGGCTTGTTAAATTTGGCACGAGATTTCCGTATTGGCCCACACGCATTGGCCAGCCGCAGAGACAATAAATTGCGCTTCGAGTTTAACTCTAGCGTTCCGTATTTTTCGGAGAGCCAGCTAATGACAATGGCAAAGACAAGCCACACGCCGACTTCAAACAGATGAGTAATGATAGGTGGGCTCGGTGGCGGTGTGGCCGCCAATGTTTGTTATTACGAGACACGCAAATCATTGCGCCGCTTTGGTTTTTTCGTTAGTTTTACTAATGGCCCGAGCCGCTTATTTGGCTAATCAACCGCAAAACCACCCACCCTGTGCGCTTGTGTCGCCTCCGACGACGCTCGTCTGCGCCGACGTTGATAGCTTCAATCATGTACTTAGTGTGTTAGATCGTTAGACATGACGCAGTGTTGGTAGTGGTGATGCGTACCTGGCGGATGGTGTTCTTTTCATCTAGATGCCGATATCTGTAAATTTGCAAATTGGGCTTTTTGTTACCGACGCCAGCACCGGACACACCGACAACCGATAGTCGCACGCCGACTTGTCATTAGATGCACGCATTTCACGCTTTGTTTTTAGACCTACCAGTTTCGACCTACAGGCTTAGTGTGGGCCTGAGAAAATTGCACACAAATTTTGCCTAATTTGGTTTGTTTAGCTAACGATATGATGACAGGAAGTTTTTCTTTTTCATGAAGTGTTTTAATTAAAATAAAATCTACTCTTTGTTGGATTTTTAGGAGTTTCCTTAGTAAAACTTAAACGATAAAAACCACACATAATCTAAGTGAAACTCCCATGTTAGATAATACTAGATAAAATAACATAATCTTGCATTAAATAGCTCCTCATTGCAAATTAATGAAGAATATGCACTGAGTATGGAAAAAGGAAACTCATTTGATAATCATTAATGACAAAAGGGAAACTCTTTCAGTTGTAACTTCGTCATTTTTGGACTTTCCAGGATTAGTATGATGAACTTAAGAAAATTGCACGCAAATTTTGCCTAATTCAGTTTGTTTAGCTAACGATATGATGACAGGAAGTTTTTCTTTTTCATGAAGTGTTTTAATTAAAATAAAATCTACTCT